>JAODAL010004607.1:0-154117 GCA_025379985.1 Phyllomedusa bahiana
CCAGCGTCGGCCCGACTTATATATGCGGAAACGCACAAACCCCGCCGTTCTTTTTGGCTTCATCTCTCACATGTCATGCGGGCTATGCCCTTCTTCCTCCCAGATGTTTTGCCCCATGTAGCCCAGGGCCGCAGCCTTTTTAAATAAATCAAAACACACTTCTTCACCCAATACCCCAAACTTCGACTTCTTCTAAACCAAGTTTTCCTGAAATTCTAAACGAATTCCATTTCGTTAAAAATCTTCGCCCACTCTAATTATATTTTTTGGGGCTGGGACCACTACTTTTTAACAGGTTCCCTACTTGGTGTGACAGATGTCTGCGGTGTAGCGCATTGTGGAAAATAATTTCTACTTAAAGGGATTGTCAAATAAAGGAAATTAATTTATTCATTTGGAGTATTCATTTGAAATGGGGTCAGATGGTGGAAAAAAGAAACTCAAGTTATACAGCCAAAGTGTCTACTTTCTCTTACCCTCATTGGGGGGTGAATGGAGAAAACAATACAATTGTGCCTGTGTTTATTTTGGGTTAAGTTTCTGTTGGAGTTTATACCGAATAGTTTAATTGACATGGTATCTGTAGTCTGTGGGTCAGTAAGTATACAAAGGCCACATTATCACAACATCTCACTACTATATAGTGACTAATACCACCACAATTTTACTGACCAAAACCATATTGTTATTGAACATAAGACCACTAGTGCTACCATACAGTGACCATATAATGGTAGACAGCAGTTGTACATGTTAAACTCCTCTCTTTTCCAGAATAGTGCCACAAATGGTTATTACCCCAACCAGTGAAAGTGTCCAGTAGCTAGGAACACACTCCATATAGTAGGCAGGCCCCCAAAACTAGACAGGCGGACGCTCCTTTAAGTTAGGTTAGACCCTAAAAATCAGTCTGATAATTGGGCAGACTGTTTCTATTAAATATGTAAAGTCTCTCTTTGGTATAGGGTTCCCCACAGAAGGTAGGCATATAGAGTCCCCCCCCTTTTTTTAATACAAAAGGTTTCCTCAGTAGTGGGTTTAATATAGATTCCCCCCCGTAGGGAGGGAGGGAGTAGGTAGATAAAAGGATCCCCCAATAAGTAGGTACATAGGTCCCCCAGTAGGAAGGTAGGTATATAGGATCCCCCCAGTAGGCAGGTATACAAGGTTCACCAAGTAGGTAGGCATAAAGGTCCCCCCAATAAGTAGGTGCATAGGGTTGTCCAGTAGAAAGATTGGTATATAGGGCCCCCAATAGGTAGATAGGTACATAGCCCCCCCTGTAGGTAGGTTGGTATATAGGCACGCTGTAGATAGGTACATAGGCCCCCAGTAGGTAGGTATATTGGGACCTCCTAGTAGGTAGATAGGTATAGTGACCCCTTTAGTAGATATATATATACGATCCCCTCTAGTAGGTTGGTTTATAGTGTCCCAAAGTATATAAATAGAACCCCTAGTTGATAGGTAAGTATACAGTGCACCCTACTAAAATAAAATAAAAAATAACACATCTCTCCAGTTCCCCTGCTGAACACCTCTTTTAGAATCGGAGAGAGAGAGAGAGAGAGAGAGAGAGAGACGTAATTATGGACTGAAATATGTCCAGATTTAAGCCGTGTGGACAAAGCCTAAGAGCGCAACTCAAATTGGTGGTAGATCAAATACTCAACTGTATACATCTACCAAACGTACTTCAACATCTGTGCGCCCCCTTGTTTCTCCTTTTGTCATATATATATATATATATAAATATATATATATATATATATATATATAAATATATATAATTTAATATATATATTATAAAAATATATATATATTAATATACTGTATATATTTTATAATATATATATATATAAACTGTATATACGGGCTGCTTTTTCAAGCTATCGAGATCACAGATGAACAGAGGTGTGGGGATCTAAAGAGATGGCAGAATGTCTTCAACTGTGAAAAATCAGATAAAATGGAAGTAACATAGTCAAATAAGTATTATTGTAAAATATTATGTGAGAATATTATAAGTAAGGCTATGTCTACACTGCATCAGAGCAAAAACGGAACAAAAAGCGGCAGTTCTCTCTCTGATGCAGGACAGCGGCTTTTTTCAAGCTTTGTTCAAAAACCGCGGCCGCTTCTCTTTTTCCCGATGTCACACATACACTCGTATTGTATTGGAAGACGTCAAGAAGACGAGAAGCACCGGCGTATTATACAACATGTTGTATAATACGCCGCTGCCGAAAGACGGGCAGAGAAAAGACGAGCTGTGTAGACAGCAACTCGTCATTTCTATTGACGTCTATGGCACCACACTGACGATCGTATCTGCGGCGCTTTAAAAAAACGAAAAGCGCCGGAGATACGATAGTAATCCTGTGCAGTGTGGACATAGCCTACGAATGGCTGCCCCATTAGCTAAGTAAATCTCCTTAAAGAATCTTTCAAAGTAAATACTGTAGCTCCATTTTGATTAATATTGTATTTATAACATGTATCAGATTAGAATAAAACTAAATATTGGACAGGTAATTTTCTTTTCTATATATCTTTAAGTTAATAGTTTTCCATCTTCCTTCGTAATGTAATTTGCCATACACTAATTCACTTTTATAGTAATGCAGAAAACCAGTGAACTTGTTAGTTAAGGCATTTCCTCTGTTTGGGAAAAAATTGTGGGTTTCCTAATCTTCTACTTATGGCATAGAAAACATTAACTTCTAAAAGGCGAGTTCATTAATATTCTAGAGTTTATAGTACTATTAGAGTAGCCTTGGCAGATCTCTCACTACTGAGGCCAGGTGCAGTGGCCAAAAGCCAGGGCCACCCCTCAAGCAAACAGTTTTACTATACACAATCTACTCTAATGCATATTTTCCTGCTTCATCATAGTGTTTGTCAGTCCTGTGCTGCTTTATCATTTGAAAACTTTATTTATAAAATCAAGTGCATTTATATATTTGTATTATAAAAGGAACTAAAATACCCCCTGTGTTATATGATACTGCAGGCTTTTAGCAGAAGATTAATTTTACTTGACTGTACCCATATTTTGATAAGGAAATGAAGAGATATTCTGTAATATAGAAAGGTAAATGATTAGAGTAGGACTAGAGGTCAGATTTTCTTTCCTATGATTGTTATTTTTGTCCTTGATACTTCCTGCCGGCTCTCCCAAATGTATTAAAATACTAGGCATGAAGTAGACCTGGACACTTTTTTCTATTTTGGGGTTATACGGACAACTTTTAGGGATTTTAAGCCAGGGTGCATAAGATACAACAATGTTTGTGGTTTTATGTATTATTTATATCCAAGCATACATTGAGGCTTGGTCCAAATATCCGTTTGGAACCTCCATTGCATGTTCCTTTGGGAATGATGGAAAAAATAGAGCAGCAAGCTATGCTATTTTTTCAATCTAAACAAAAGACACCACAGCGGAGACCCAATGGATAATAAATAGGGTCTTTCAGGCACCGTTGGTATCTGTTTTGAAATTAATTCTTTCCTATCCTCTTTAGTGATGAGTTCCACTTTTGTCTTATGATAACTGGGACTGATTATGGAGACCCCATGGGTAATTATGATTTGCCCTACTCATCGGTTTACGGTATGGGGTAGCATAATGTATGGTAGTCAGACCCCGCTAATCTTTATTTTAGATACACTCAACATTACACTGATTTTAAACATTTCTTTAAAGTGTCCCAAGAGCTATTTTTCAAAAGGAAAAACACAAAGCCACATGTTGCTCCTGCTACTATAAGCAGCCTGAATGGCCTAAATGTACTATGTAAAAAATAAAAACAGATCCGCTTACCAATGCTGCTCAGTTCATAGTCCATGCTCAATATATATTGCGGTGCAGAGAAGAGACATCCGGTTGTAAATGTGAGTAATGGCACTTGTTCCAATGAAAAATATCCAGCTCGGCTTAAGATGCAGTAAAATCCACGTTTATTGAAGTGAAGTAAAACACAAGACATCCAGGACAAATTCTTACGCGTTTCAGGCCTTTGACATGGCGGCCCTTAGTCGTAGCACAATTAAAGCAAACACATGAACACGCCTATATAGCAATGTTAGTTATTGGATCACAAACACATGGTAAATGTATGGGTGTCAAAATGGACAAAACAAAACAAAGCAAAACAAAACAAAAGTAAGCAGGATAAATCCAAAGGTGATTACATGAATACATAACATTAATAGTGCACAATCAAATCCGGCCTACAGTGACAAACTGGCTGCACAACATGGAAGCTGAAAGATCGCATCAGAAGACATCTATCTGATACTAGGGCTCTGTGCACACAGGGTGCCTCTGCTGTTCGCGTCACTGCATCCAATATCATGCTGGGAGTTTGTGCAACATTTTTCAATAAAAGGGTATAGAAAGAGTCAGTGTTCCACCTAGAGGGGAGACCGCAAAAGATTATTCTAAATCGCGAGTCTTTTTGGATCTTCACTTTTGAAGACAAGATTGCCAATGGTCTCAACAAAATAGGCACAAGGATTTCATGATTTTGGGCAACTAATTAATTTGCTTTAAATTGTTGCTTAACCGACTAAAGGGCCAAAACATAAATTTGTCCTGGATGCCCTTGTTTTTTTACTTCACTTCAATAAACGTGGATTTTACTGCATCTTAAGCCGAGCTGGACATTCATCTCTATTTCTGGACTACTCGCTTTGCCTGCGAGTCCGGTGAGCTGGTTGTCTTCTCTATTTGCAATGAAAAATATCCTCCAGCACTCTCTCTGCTTATTCCTATAAAATGCACTTTATCGTATCACTTGATAAAATATATTAAGATAAAAAAAACAACCGTGCAAATGTCTACACGTTTCGAGTGTGCTTAATGGGCTCCTAGCCGTGACTGTAAGGCCATGTTCACACGGCTTAAAATGGGCCGTATTTCGGTCAGTAATTACGTGCCGAAGTGCGCCAATTACGGGCCGAAAACGGCCCATTCATTACGGTAATTCACAGTTCTCATAAGAACTATGGATTACGTCCCCCGGGGGGGGAAATAATGACATGTGAATTACTAGCGGCGTATACCGCCGCTGGCAATTCAAGTCTATGGGCCGGCGAAGTGCCGGCCCCCCTGCGCAGTCACCCGCGCCCCCCCCAACCCCGGTAACATGGCGTAATTGCGGGGCGTAATTACGCCCTGCAAATACACCGTGTGAACACGGCCTAAGGGTGTTTTCACACAGTGCGTATTTGGTGTGTTTTTGATGCATTTTTAGTGCATTTTTTGTGCAGGAAGTCACAGCAATTAATGCTGTACATTGCTACACAAAAAAAATGGCAAAGATTGCGGTAAAAATTGCAATTTTGCAGCGATTTATGTGCAGCAATTTACAGCATTAATTGCTGTGCCTTCCTGCACAAAAAAACACATTAAAAAAGGCATCAAAAATGCTTCAAAAACACACTTGTAAACCCCCTAAGGGGATAAGATGGAAACCCCCTTGGGCTATTTTCAAAAACGGTTTTAATTGGGGGACGTTTTTTTCGCCCTGAAATTTACCCGGGTAGGGGCAGGGGGGCCCGGGGGGGCCGCAACCCCCGGGCCCCCATAGACTTTCATTATTCTCGGTAAAACCGGAATAATTGACTTCATTCTCTCCCTTTGCCGTATTGGCAGCGGGAAGAGGAGACGTAATCCATAGTTTCTCAAAGAGAACGTGGATTCCTAATACTGGGACTATCTCGCCCCGTTTTTTTGCCAGTACGGCGCAAATAGGGGCAATAGCCCAAAAAACCGTTTAAACATAGCCTTAAGTAGCTTCATGATTACAACAAAGATGAAAAAGTGTTTTACACGCCTGGTCATGCAACCTATATATTGCACATAACATTGTGAGCAAAAAAATCATGTATACAACAAGCTCAATTTGGTAGGTATTGAAGATACTTATCTTATACGTTTTCTGTGTGGAAACTGACATAAAATGTCATCTTATCGATGTATGGAAATAAACCACACTGGTTTCTACCGCATTTTTACCTATCCTTTAAAGTAAACCAAGTTGGAGACTGCCCATAATCCACGCCTTAACAAACTGGCCTAATGTAATACCCGGCCTTAGCTTTTCCCCGACCTGTCTCTCTGGGGTACATTTGGAGCATTGGTCGGTAATTGCAAAAGGATCTGCCAGCAGCCAATATAGATGATATGTGTGCTCATACGGTCTGGCAGAACTGAATAAACTGAGATGTTTTGAAGTATATATATATATATATATATATATATAATATATATTAATTTTATATATATATTAAATATAAAATATATAAAAATTTTAATCTGTTAATAGGTCTATAAATACTGTGATTTCCAAAACTCTTACTAGGTACCACAGCTTGGCCATCAGACAAAGACCAATGATCAATTCTTGTGGATCGGGTAAAAGGCCAAGCTTCAACACAATAAAAAGGCAATTGTCTGTAACTGTATCTTGTCTGTAATTGTCTGGACTAATGATCTGCCAATTAGTACACTAAAAAGCATAACTTTTAATGAGCTTAATAAAAGATAAAATGCAATACAAAAGAAAGGGGGCACCTTAACCTTACCCTACTCTCCACCTTACGGTCCTAAAGCCACCTAATTCGACCTAAATAAACCCACGGTACTGAGTCTGTAATTTTAAAGAATCTGGATCACAAGTAATATTATTAAAACCGCAGCAATCCAGTTAGCTGTCATAGGTATATGTTTGTCATTTGTAGCGGAATATAGGAATGTGTATGCTGTCTGGCAGTGGTCCCTAAGCTGCTGCTTCTCAGCTGCAGTGAAAAACAAATTCCAGCATTCCTGGACAGCTTGTGGCTATCAGGTCATACTGGGTGTTGTGGTTGTACAACAGCTGGAGAGACAGTTTGAAAACCACTGCTCTACTGTAATGACGGAAAAGTATTTAACCTTAATCAGTTGTTTTTGCCATAGTCCATCATCACCATCATGCACATATTCCTCACCTACCTCCATAGATACCTTGCCATCTAAAATACTAGGCCTGCCTTCAAATCTTTCCCTTCAAAAGGAGAACATCTCTTCTTGAGGAGAGCACCGAACGAACGGCGTGTAGAGATTTCTTTTGCCTTTTCGCACTCTACTAAGCATCTTCATATCACAAGGCATTATGGGAAAGGGGCTGAGAAGCCCAAATCGCCCTCTGTTGGATGTAACAAATCCTCAATTTGCTTTTGACCCACCGGGTCTTTAGAAAGCAAAAAGGGTTATTAGCCAAGCCAGTATCTCTCATCTGCAGACAACGCTGTTTCGGGATGTTTGTCCCTCATGAGTGCAGAGCAGAGCGATACTGGCTGGCTGTGTGGGAGGCATTGAGTGGCTCAGAAAAGGGGAAGATCTCTCCTTGAGGAGAGCACCGAACAAACGGCGTGTAGAGATTTATTTTGCCTTTTCGCACTCTACTAAGCATCTGCATATCAAAAGGCATTATGGGAAAGGGGCTGAGAAGCCCAAAGCGCCCTCTGTTGGATGTAACAAATCCTCAATTTGCTTTTGACCCACCGAAGCACATAGCCCACTACGAATATGCCAGAATTTCTTACTCACTGTTCCTTAGTACAATTGCTGGCATTTGTAATTTGTCACCGGGCATGGTAAGGTGCATAGCCATACAAGGCTACCCTTTGGCAATCAATATTTTAATAAAGGTAAGGCAGATATTTTACAATTTCTTACATGGCATGCTGAAGTATAAGTTTGACATTTTTTCTGGAAAGCGCTGGAATGATCCAAGAGATCCAATAACCTTGGTTGCATCTGTAGGGCCTCCAGTGATGCCTCCTTTACCTTCTTTTCAATAATGTTTACAAAGCAGGAAGTGATGCACTTCCGTTTGTGTCATCCCTATCTGCACTGTTAGGGGAGGTAGCTTAATGGCTCCTGCACTATTAGGAGAGGCAGGTGGATGGCTCCTGCACAGTTAGGGGAGCCAGGTAGATGGCAACTGCGATACTAGATGCACCTCCAGAATTGCAAGCAGGTCAAGTAGCTAATTAGCATGTGCACTGTTGAGGAAGCAAGTGCATCTCCAACTATAAGACCCACACATCACTCTCTCCAAATGGAGTGTTATACCGTACATAGCATGTGTGATGTGCAGCTTCTGGATGAGCTAGCCTGATGAGCAGTTTAGATATCCACTGGCTAATTAGCTAATGGGGCTACATGCTGTCCAAGAGACATGTACATCCATTGTTATATGAACCTCCACCTCCCGCCCTTTGCAGAGCAGGAGCTGGCAACCCACCTTCCCTAAAAGAGTAGGAGACACCCAACTGTCTCCCATAACAAAAAAGGAACCATATATCCAGCTTCCATAACAGAGCAGGAGCCACTCACCCGCCTCCCCAAACAGAACTGCATTACTTCCTGCTCTGTCGACATTATTAAAAAGAATATTAAGAAGGTATGATTTTTAATAAATGCTTATCAAGATAAAATAAGCTGAATGAGCAATATATTCATTGAGATGAAAAACCCCTTTAACTCTGTTATACAACATAATTGCATCCTTCTCATTAGTATTATGTTATACAGGATTTTTATTTTAATATTATCCTTTGTTATCTTTATTTTTGTATAATGCATATGTTTCTACGGTTAACTTGAAAAATGATTTTAAAAATATCAAGCTTCAAGGTATCTTCTTCATGACAAAATTTTTTCTGAAATATGTCCGTAGAAATATATATATACACACACACACACAACAACACACACACACACACACACACACACACACACACACACACACACACACACACAACACACAGACATTTGTCACTGCAGCTTTGTGTTTGCTGATTAATTTTTTTTACTGGAAAACGCAAATACCTTTTCTAGAAGTACCCTTGTCCTGTGCTCTGAAAGTTTGTAAGCCCTTCTGTATTTTCTATATTTCTGCATATGATCTGCAACTACATCAGATTTTTACACCAATTCTAAAAATAGAGAGAACCAAATCAAACAAATGATTCAAAAGATATTAGACTTGGGCATTTATTTATTAATCATGGTGATGCTAAGGGAGTATGGAGCCGGTTCACTTGCTCAGCCCACTGACTGATAGGGAGAGACACAGTGATATGTGGACTCAGAGGGGAGGGGGGGGGAGTCTCAGGCCAGCAGTGAAGGGGGGATGATGTCATCCAGCTGGGAGGGGAAGAAACGCCCCTGCATTCACAGAGTTGAGAAGCTCAGAGCAGTGTGAATGAGCCGAAGTAAGGAAGCGATACATCCCCTTTAACATACTTTTTCAACTCACAAATATTATATTCATTTTCCTCAATAAATAAATGAACAAATCTAATATTTTTTACTAATTTGTTTGATTGGGTTGTATGTATCTATTTTTAGGACGTGTGGAAATCTGATGTAGTTTTAGGTCAAATTTAGCCAAAAATCTAGAAAATTCTGTACAGTTTGCAAACTTTTAAGCACCACTGTATGTTTCTGTTATAATTGTTCTTACAATACATACTGTTTGAATATTTTATGTTTTATACATAAAATATACTAAAGCAATCATAAAAGACCTCTTATTTTTCAAAAGTTTATAAAAATGATTCCTAGTTACAACTTGTGGTGATATGAGATGCAGATAGTGCCTAAAAATAATTCTTAATGACTCAGGTATGGCTACGGCCACACCGCACTGACAAAATACCGGTTGGATTCTGATTTGTCTATTCATTGGTTTTGGGGGACGGTTCTGTCTGCAGTTTGTGGAATTGACCGTCCCCCTAATCATTGAATAGCACAGCTTCTGCCCAAAAACCGGGCAGAAGAATGTTCATGTTCCCAGTTCCGTAGAAAAAAACGTGCAGTGTAGACTACTAGGTTGATTTTCTATTAAAATCTACGGGGATGGTTGACAGTCGGTTTTTAGACAGTTTTCAAGTTTGAAAAACGACTGAAAACCCTTGCCGTGTAGACGTACCCTTAAAATCCAGGACCATGCAGTGTACATTTACAGAATATAATTGTGGACAGTATGATTTGTGCTTTGGTACTTCTGAATCTCCCAGATATTTCAATATAGAATAATTGCAAAGGCAGGGGGCATCTTGATTCATCAATAAGAGTTTAATTGTTTGGACCCCCTTACCAATTATGTTTGAAACTTTTATGTTATATCCAACTGACATGTCATAGATGTTATTAATGGGAAAATCTTTCTCATTTGCACTTTCCAGAAATAAATGATTTGTAACACCATGGTTTTTGAAGTAATATCTCATCATATAAACAAAATTATACTTGTTTACTCAGCAATTTAACAATCAATTCATGTGCGCTTGGCATTGAAGTAAATGTCAGTAAAACATTTTCTATGTATATAAAATCATTTCAGCACAGCTCATGGATTTTGAAACATAGTCTTTCACTGTTAATTTGAAGACTACGACAGGGAAAGGAATTGTGTTACTCAAAGCCCTCTAGGGTCTCCAGTCCTTAGGAATGCATTATTCATCAGGTGTCAAAGTGACAGACTTTACAAACAATGCTTTGATTGGAGCTCACCCATATTACTCAACAAAGTATTGTAGGATACATATGATCACTCCACAGGGATGAAATAGGTCATGAAAAACATGTCTCTCCATGGTCTTTATTTTATCAAATCAAGACACACTGTTTTACATATAAAATAAAAGTAAAAAGCTGAAGGACTCTTCATACATAACAGTAATAGTAAATTAAAAAAATTTCCTTCATATGATGACAAGATGATTTATCTAAATGAAAAAAAATACATTTTTGCTAGCATATTAACAGACATTTCTTATCTCGGACCCTCATCAAGAATTGAAGTGGATCCTGCCCTGACCCCTTCACACGAGTTTGACATAGTGCAAGTAGAAAAGACACGCACTCATTTCCTAGTGTTATGGACCTTTTACATGGATCAATGATTGTTCTAATGTTCGTTCCCAATCATTCCCCAGCAAAAACTTGCCTTGCAACCAAATAACAAAAATTAAAGTACTCATTTGACAATGATTACATCTTTTATATAGGCAAAAAAATAAATAAATCATTGTTTGTCTATAGCACATCTCCTTCCATAAACCCCCAATGTGCTACTGACCAGAATGTAAAGTGGTTTGTTTGGATGATCACAAGAAATTGTTCATACAAATCTAGTGATGATCAATGCAAAATGAAACTGAAAGTAAGCTAATGACAATTGACTACCTATACTATCAACTGATGCTCCTTATGGGCACAAATTCTTCTTGTGTAAAAGGACCCTTAAATTCTGTTGGAGTCATGAAAAAAATAACTAATATTGGTGGTTCCCAACACTTGGAAAAATTGCCCTAATAAGAGCAACTGAGAGCATCCAAGAAATGAAGCCCTCATTATTTGACATTAATTTGGATATAGATTGAATTTCCCATTTAGTTAGTAAACATTATATTTGATGAGTTACTGGTCTGCAGCCTCTGCAATTTGATTGATGAGGACATAATTACTTTGACAGTAAGGGTGACCTGTCTCAACTCGCCAACGGCAGTTTTTTGGTCTATTTTGCAGCAAAACCACTTTTGACGCCATATTCCCAATGTAAATGAACCAAAACTAGGTGCATTATATGCCGGGCCACGACACTTTGTAATGCGCCTAAACATGGTGCACTGTGCACCCCCGTCGCGCAATGCACCTTTTGAGGCGCATTACATATGTAAGGCGCCTCCATCGGACAATGCGCCCTGATAGGTGCATTACATATACTACCAATGATATGCTATGCGCCGTGAGTTGTGCAATGCGCTTTTTTGATGTGATGCGCCTTTTTTGCCGCAATGTGCCTTTTTAGGCGCATTAAGGTATACCTGATGCCAGTTTTTAGAAAGTATCGGATTTTCAGGCGCACTTTATACTGATTTAATGAATATGCCACTTTTCGGACATGTCGCCCTAAATGCAGTATAATATTCCACTTTCAAAGTATATGTAAGGACATGAATACGATATTGTCCATTAAGATATAGGGCCTGATTCTGCTTGTTTCCATCCCTTTATTTTTACTGGGTAGCAAAAGCCTCTTCTGTCCAAAGGAACTACATAAGCAAGCAGTGCCAGACTGTGGTACCTGGGGCCCAACAATGGATTTGATTCTAGGAGCCCACCTGTGGAGTTGATTTTTTGGGCCCATCCTACAAGCATTGTACATGACTGCACATACCTCTACCTCCAGATCTGCCAGACTCAGGGGACCACTGGGGGTTTCTTAGCATCCCTGTGGGTCAGTATGAGCCTGTTAGCAAACAAGGGTGTGAGAATTTGGTTCAAGGACCATAGAAAGAGTATGCAGAGGGAAACAAATACCAAATCAAAAGTGGTAAAACCTGAAGTCAAAATAGGAGGCCATTTTCATCTTTGAAATTGAGGTCTCAACTCATCTGTGTCTGTGTACACCACTGGATAGATGCTCTAAAATCTTAAATATTAAACTGTTGTCAATTGGTGCAGTTTAAAACTTCTTAGTTTTTACTCTCAGCCAATTTAACATCTCCATTTAATGTTTGTTTGTTTTATTAATGCCCACAATGTCTACAAAAACCAAAGAAGGCTCACTTACTTATGGACAAATATTGAATATATTCTTTTACATGTTTATGTTCAATATAGAGAAATGATCAGGTCAAAAAGAATGCAATTTCAGCCCCTCTGTTGTATACAAGGAGAGCATCCATGGACAAGAAATACATACATACAACTCTACATTAACATTTCATATCTGTTGATTTATATTTAGAAGTAAATATATAAATATACATCACTACACCTTTACTATTTCTGGAGAACCCCTTACATAGAATTTTGGTGGTATTTAAACCTTACCCAGATCTGTTCTGTCTTTAATTGTGATGTATCTAATGATGATGGATAAGTAAAGGTGCTGGCTGTTGTAGTTCTACAAGATTTAAACAGCCGTCAAATGCCTGAACACACTGTAGACGTTGTATAATATTTTTCTTGATTGCTTTGTCAATTAAAACAGTTTTGTTAGTTCCTGTCATTATGCTCGAAAGATTTTGTTTATTTCCAAGAGGCTGCTCTAGCACTTTGTCTTGCTATGTGCTAATTGTAATGTTTTTGGCATACTTCCTTTTCAAGGGTTGGTCTGTTTTTGTGCTGCATCTGTGTTTACATTACCAATGTGAACAGTCAGAAGACTGATCTGGGCTCATTCAGCTCCTTTCAAGACTAGTCCTTGAGGAGATCAACCTTACCATACGTATCTAAGATCAGTTGCTCCCTGGAGTCCACCCTGGTCAGTTTCTGCATTTCACTGACATTCTGACATGGAGAGACAGGCTCTGTAGTCTGCAGATATGAAGGCTGAAAAAAGTGTGAATTCAAAAGGTTGTTGATAAATTGTTCTGTACGGCCTTCACAATTAATTTCTGTCAGTAGATAGTAAAATGGCAAAGGCTGTTCCAAAAACAACAGTTCCTGCAAAAGGGTAGGCCACAATACACTGACAGACTGGATTTAATCTCACTCAGTTCAGTATTAAGTGTTATATAAAATAGTACAGCTGGTGTTGAACAGGAGTATTGTTCCCACTCAATTTTATAGAACACTAATCTGAGTCCCTACAATGTGTGCAGCCTATATGGAGAAAGCTGGATGATTTAAAAGCTAACATATAACAATGATATGTAGAAGAATAAACGGCCAGGACACTTGAGCAAATTTCACCAAAACAGACCATAGTCCTTCAGTAATAAGCACTCATGTCAAAGTCATCATGAGCAATCACCTTAAGGTGTGCACTTAGGAGAAATAACAAAATAATAATCATTTTGTAGAAACACAAGAGAATAGAAAATAAGTTTCTTCATTGGTGAAGCATAGCAATGAAACCACAAAGAAATAACTCCTAGAAATTAAGCTCCAAGGGAGTTTTCTGTTTCAAATGATGTAGGAGTGTATACTGCAGTTCCTTGCTATTCTCTTCAACAGTTGAAACTTTTTTAGTAAATATAGCTGATGTAACAGAGCACTAAATGTACTCTTAGTTTGTAATATACTTGTCGAAATTCATTCTTCAAGCAGTGATCTTAGAATTCATTGCCAAAGTCGTTAACTAAAGTTACTGAAGACAAAAATGCAAAATTTGTAGCAGTGCACCCCACCTACCAAATGCCAATATTATAAGCATTATGGGCCTGTTATACAGGTCAAACTGAAGTGGTGATAACCACTTTGGTGTTAACCCAAGATGTATGGGAAAGTACCTCTTACACGCTTCTGTGGGTAACAGAAGGGGTCTAGTCGTTGCCAAATTTTCCTGGGGGGAGATGATTTTTTTTTTTTTTTTTTTGCAGAAAGAAATGCTGTTTATATAGACCATTGCAATGGTTATCTCAGGATAACTTCACTTGCTAGGGGCACTTCAAGCTTAGTTTTTTACAGAGAACTTACGGGACAAAATCAAGGGTTTTGGTTTGTTTTTTACTGGAAGGTAGAAGATTTAACCCTTACAAAAAGTCAGGCCCAAACTGGGTTTGTCCGAACCCAAAATCTTTAAAAATTTAAAATTTTTGGGGGTTAAAGGTTTTACAGTTACTTTTCCCACAACTAAACCCTACTGCACATGACTCTTGCGCTCTGCATCTTGATTTCTACCACTCTTTCTCTACCTTTCTCCATGAAAAAGCCAGACCTGTCATGTTCAGGGGTCCTACATGACAAGAGGTCCATTGGGAGTTTTCTGTGCTTTACTTTGGGCCAGTCTGAGCTTGACCACAGAGTTGAGAGTGTTGGTAATTCTGATGAGCTTTACTGAATACAGTTTCAGTCTCTGGACCCCTGTACCAAGTGCTTGTCTCTCACTGTTCTTCACTCCCCAAACCGCTTTTTCTCTTTTTTGTTTGGGGACCCCAACCCCCTCTTAGGCCCCCTTCACACGGCCCTTTAAAAAGGGCCCTATACGCGCCCCTGGGAATGCAAGTTTATGGGGCGGCGAAAAAGGCCCGGCCCCCCCCCCTCACTCCCCCCTCCCGCCCCGCCCCCCGGCCCCACGACGTAATTGGGGGGGCGTTAAATTTCGTCCGCAGTTAAGCCGTTTTTGAAAATAGCAAAGGTTTTTTGGACTGCCTTCATGCTTTTTCCCCTTTTTGACCCCAGGTCTATTCTCTCAGAGTCACTGATAGGAATCATGCAGCACTAATTTTTTACATTTATTTTAAATCAGTAGGGCCTCACGGTTCCGGGGGAGTCTATCTGTACAGAATTCAGGGTCTCTCTCTTTTGTTGCCCAGCACTACCTTTGGCTTTTCACTGAGGCTACAACAGTTACCTATGACATTCAGGCCAGAACACACAGGCTCTCACTCAGCCTAAAATAGCACTTACCCTCTGGCAGGAAACCTGCCTATTTTATGCAAGCATAGTGCGTACAAAATGGTCAAACAACTAAATTTTTCGACAATCATAAGGGGGGGTTGCCTTTAAATTTTTTTAAGTGGTTTGGAAGGGGGTTTTTCGGGGTTTTTTCCCCCCTTTTTAGATCTTGGCAAAACTGCTTTTTCTCCGCCCCCAAAAATTTTCCCCTTCCGTACAGCTGCAAGATCAGCTTTACAAATGCAGCACCGGATAATTTTGAATAAAAAATTTCCAGGGACCCCAAAACAATTAGCAGCCTCTACAAACAAGTCCAGACCCTTCCCAAATTTGAAAAACCCCCTAGCAGTTTTAAAGGTAATCTTCAGTAGAAATTTTTAAAATGTGACAAAAGAGTTGACTATGCATATGCAGCTTTTTATCATATGTTTTTCTGGGTGTCAAAGCTCCATTGTCCAGCCCACACTACTAAGAAAAAATCAGGTGTTCGAGCAAGCATGTTTATTGCCATAGAATAAGGTGGAGAAGCAGCAGTTCAACAAGTCACACATTGTTCCCCGAACAGTAGACAACAGGGGAGAGTAGAGCCGCCTCCTATACATTATATTGTCATCACATCCTGTTAATGTTGGGATCTGCTGACAATTATGTAATGTTGATCTCTTATACATAATGGTGCATTTACACGGCTCAAACAAAATGCCAGTCGGATTTCCTGACTGATATTTAGTCTTTTTTTTTTGTCACGTAGGGGGGTGGCTTTTGTCCGCAGTTTGTGAATTCAAGCCGCCCCCTTTCTAACCCACATGTTCATGTTTTGGCCAAAAACCAGGAAGAAGAATGAACATGTTCTAAGTTTTTCGGACCGCTGGCAGTGTAAAAAGCTGTCGGGTGGAAAATCCATGCCGTTGGGACTACTGCACAGATTTTCTATTATAGTCTATGGCGGAGCGGTGCAGGTCGGTTTTCAGATGGTTTGTTAAATCCCGTGGGGACAAGCCCTAAGTTACTCATGCATTGAGAGATAGTTTAAGGCCTGGATTGCATTTGGGTTGGAAGTCCGTTGGGTAGCAGATACCGTCAAAAGTAACAGAAAAAAATAACACAACATACAGAGCTTTTTTTCCATTAAAATGGTGGTTATCATGATAAAAACCCAATGGACTCTATCATTTTTTTTTTTAAAGTGGGTTTTTCAGGCAGCATTGGGGTTTGTCATGAAACGCATTGGGCACCACTGTTATTTTTGTTTTTCTGTCACCTTGATGGAACAGTAAAATAGAATTAACAGCACAGATATGAACCAGAACTTACTGGGATGGGTGGCTTGAAGAATTTTTGTACATATAAGAAAAACACATAGGACAACATGTATGGACCTGGCGCAGACTCGCCAGTTCTATCTATATTTAATAGTGTACGATCGGACAGTATGCATGAAAGTGTCTCATAGCACTTTAGAAATGTGTCCCGCTGTACGCAAAAAGTAGTCTCAGACAGATTCTGACATTGATGCCATACACTACCTTTATTAGATGTTTTAGACATTTTGGGCCACAAGTATGAAAACTGTCTTTGTCTAAGACTTTCTTAGCTGCCTATAGCAATCAACCAGAGCGCCCTTCTCATTTTTCCAGAGCACTATATGAAATTAAAGGGTAGTTCTGATTGGTTTCTATGGGCATCAAAGAGTTTTTTGTCATGCCAAAACATAGAAAGCAATTCAGTGCTAGCAAATTCCCATTCTAAGCTCTATATTAGTCACATGCCTTGTCTCTATGGTAGGTATACCTCTGTCTACAGCATTGCCTCTCAATGTGAGTAATATTGCCCCAACGGGGCATGCTGGCACAATCCAGTGGGGCAGTAGTAGCTTTGGGTGCCATACACTACCTTTATTAGATGTTTTAGACATTTTGGGCCACATGTATGAAAACTGACTTGGTCTAAGACTTTCTTAGTTGCCCATATTAACCAATCAGAGCTCCCCTTTAATTTTTCCAGAGCACTATATAAAATGAAAGAGGAGCTTTGATTGGTTGCTATGGGCAACAAAGAGAGTTTTAGACCTAGAAAATTTTCATTCATGTGGCCCTTTATGTAAAAAATAGAAAAAAGAGGCAGCACCATCAAAATTCAAAAAACTTGAATTTAATCACCCATGTCTTTACAAATGTCTATGTTTCAGCCCTACCATAGGGCCATTTTCAAGCTTAAAAGGTAGCCATGTTTTTTGAATTTTGGTTGTGCTGCCTCTTTTTTCTATTTTTGCATGCTTGTGGAGGTTTTGGGGTCTGACTCTGGAGGCTCGCACACCACTTTTACATGTTTCCTTTATTAGTATTTAGACATTTTAAAAGGGCCACATGTATGAAAACTGTTTACGTCTAAACTACACTCTTTTGCCCATAGTAACATATGGGCAAAAAAATAAGTTTTAGACCTAAACAGGTTCATACATTTGGCCCTTTATGTGCCTCATTTAAGAAGGAGGGAAAAAAAAGAAAGTGAACTTAGTTTATCAGGAAGGGGTATCACTCAGAGTGTGCCACATTGTGACAATATTTTGATGAAAAAAATAGTGTTAAGTAGACCAAGAGGTCGTAAAAACTTAGGGCGACATGTATGAATGGGGCTATGATATGCTATGGGCCAAAGATATGCTATTTTATGCAAGGCATAGGACACGCCAGATTTATGAGCCCACATACGACAGGTTTATACTTACTGTGTCATTCTACACTCATCTATACCGATTTAAAACTGGTGTTGGCGCTAAGTTTCATACATGTCACCCCAAAGGGCCTCATGTATGATAATCGTCTAGCAGCAAGACTGTCTTTGTTGCAGATAGTAACCAATCAGAGCCCCCCTTTCATTTTTTAGAGCAGAGTGGCATACAGTAGCCAAACGGTGCTGTACACTTCTAGTTTTCTGTATGCAGTGCAGATATAATCCATACAGATTCAGTTGACCACACAGGGTCAGTATGCATGACTATGTGGTCAATTGAGAACTATATGGATTATGATTATCTGTTCACTTTATGTAGTAAACTAATAGGGTAAGGTACCACCTGGCCAATATCCACCACTTTTTTTGGCAATTGTTATAATGTATCTGGACTTCATCCAATAAATGTAATCCTTTGGTTGGAAGACCAACCAAAAACTTTAGCTGTATCCAAGATATTTTGAAGAATATTGCTGTAATAGTTTCTTCTTTCTTCACTAACTTTTCATAGGGCACACTTTCATATGACAACATGGTACATGAGTGGCGGTGAGGGGGCTGAAAAGTATTGGAAAAAGTAGCCACTGCATACCCCTATGTAAGAAATAAAATTGGAAAAGATGGCCAAATAATTGCAAAACATTTTGATGAACCAAAAATATTCCATAGTTGCCTGAACCTCAACACTGGTAGAAATTGGCTGCAAGCATCATAAATGTTGGACTACTTCGGTTATTGTATGTGATCCTACAACAAAGTTCGGCTGTTATGTTCCCATTACATAAAAATAACTTGGTGCATTTACGGCAAACATATCAGCTTCTGATACCTGACAAACAGAAGGGCACAGAATACATAGGAGAAACTGAATGCTTTTTCTATGAATGTATTCATAAATACTGACTAAGCATATTTTCTCTGAGTTTACATAGGTGTGAATACGTGTGGTGTAATTTTTATAAGACGTGAGCTCAGCTGTATTTTCAAATGAAATGAAAGCCGGTAAAATGTAAGCCAATCATCTAAAAGGTGGCAATAAATAAAATTTGTAATAGTATTAAAAGGGAAAGTTTATGAACTAATTGTTCCCTACATTTCATCAACAATCTATATTTCACCTGTTTAAGGAGTCATTACTTTGTCAAGAATGATGTGCTGATAAGTTTAATAAAATAACTGGGGTTCTCTATTTTTTATTTAATAAATAATATAATTCTAGCTGCATACAGCCACCACTAGGGGTAGATATTTCTTTGTAGCGTTATCAAGTGGTATTGAACTATATCAATCTGTATGTAGCAACCTCCACATATGATTGGCTGCAGATTATGCCATTATGACAGTGTCATGCCAAAACATAGAAGAGAATTCAGTGCTAGCACATTCCCACTCTAAGCTCTATATTAGTCACATGCCTTGTCTCTATGGTAGATATACCCCTGTCTACAGCATTGCCTCTCAATGTGGGTAATATTGCCCCAAGGAGGTGTGCTGGAACAATCCAGTGGGGCAGTAGTAGCTTTGGGTGCAATTGGGGGTGCCAAATAAAAAAGGGGTTGATAAAAGCATAAGAGTATAACATTCTGAAAAGCCATTTGTACAGGTGCCATCTGTTGTCTAACAAGGTTATCCAATTAATTTTTTTTTGTTTATTCAGCTCATTATATTTTACGATTTTTTTTTTTTAACTTAGTATTATTACAAATGTTGTCTCCTTTACATCTTTTTCCTTCTTTTCGACAATGTTTACAGAAAGTGATCATATTCTGTTCGGGTTACCTCTTACTACTCATAGAGGAAGGGCAACTCCTGCTCTGTTAGATAAGGCAGGTGGTAATCTCCTGATCTGTTAGGGAAGGCTAGTAAGCAGCTCGTACACTGTACTTCTTAAAGGAGTTCTCTGGGAAAAGAAGAAAACTATACAAATAAACTACCTATCAAAAAATTCCTAAATAATTTTAGTTAGAAAAGTCTGCTCATTTTGTCTAGAGAATAATCATTATAGAAGAACAAAGTGGCTGCGGGGCTCCTTCCTCAGCAGAAATCTGTCTTACAGGAAGTAGGACAGACTTTGAGTCACTTCCTGTTTAGGCTGACTGGCATCACTGAGCTGAACTGACAGACTTGTGGTATGAGGGAGGCTCTGCAGAGTAGAAAAGAGATAGAGAGCTGTACACACACACACACACACAACACAGACACACACACACACACATATATAATATGTGTGGTGTGGATATAGTATTTAGAACCTATATCTCAGCTGGGAGGAAGCGGCTGTTGTGGGACATGTAGATTTCAGAGAGCGCACCTAGTAACTGTAGCTCCGCCCAGTGAGGAGAAAGATCCAACGTGGCGATATCATGTGATATAACAGCGTTTGTAAGTAGTTCACATACTAGATTGTTACTAGATAATTACTGCTTATCTTCAGTATTACTCCCCTATGGGCGACATGCATGAAATTTGGCATGTGAACGCCAAATTTCATGAGCATAATAATGGCATAGAATGTGCCTGATTTATGAACCTGCTCTACAGCGGGTCATAAATCAGGCACATTCTAGCGATAACACATTTCTGGCTCAGGTATACCACTTTGAAAGTGGACAGTATATAGAACAGGCATTTTCCCAATGGGCCGCTGGGGTCCGGGCCGCAGCGCCGGCTCGGATCGCCCTCCGAGGAGGCCAGTGTTTCCCCCCGGCGGGTCCCGAGTCCCGGCGCCGGTCTGTGGCGCACTACAGGGGCCGCAATTGGCCCCACTCACCACACGGCTGCCCCGGCCAGGTCACAGGGCCCAGCATTTCAGCCATCACGACCGCCGCCTGCACAGCGCGGTGCCAGCAGCGACCGAGGCAAAACAGCCGGGATCTTCAGATCCTGTCTGTTCAGCTCCCAGGAGGCTGTGGGGCAGGCGCGCGATGTGATGCTAGAGGCCTCCGGATGAGGAGAGAAGAGGAAGCAGAAGTAGAGACTTCAGGTAAGTATTATTATTATTTATTTTTTTAACTACCTACTAGCCCTGCCTGCCTAGCTATATATACTAGCCCTGCCTGCCTAGCTTTATACACTAGCCCTGCCTGCCTAGCTATATAAACTAGCCCTGCCTATAAGGGCCCTGCCTGCCTAGCTATATACACTAGCCCTGCCTATAAGGGCCCTGCCTGCCAAGCTAAATATACTAGCCCTGCCTATAAGGGCCTGCCTGCCTAGCTATTTATACTAGACTGCTATAAGGGCCGCCTGTCTAGCTATATATACTTGCCTGCCTATAAGTGGCCTTGCCTGCTAGCTTTATATATAGCCCTGCCTGTCTCCCTATATATACTAAAACCCCGGCCTGCCTAAGCTATATACACTAGCCCTGCCTATAAGGGGGCCCCGCCTGCCTAGCTTATACAAATACCCCTGACTATAAGGGCCCTGCCTGCCTAGCTATATATACTAGCCCTGCCTATAAGGGTTCTGCCTGTCTAGCTATATATATGCCCTGCCTATAAAAAGGCCTGCCTGCCTGCTATATATACTAGCCCTTCCTATAAGGGCCTGCCTGCCTAGCTTATACATTTGCCCTGCCCATAAGGGCCCTGCCTTTCCTAGCTATATTACTAGCCCTGCCTATAAGGGCCCCGCCGCCTAGCTATATTATAGCCCTGCCTATAAGTGGCCCTGCCTGCCTAGCTATATACACTAGCCCTGCCTGCCTGCCTAGCTATATACACTAGCCCTGCCTGCCTAGCTATATACACTAGCCCTGCCTGCCTGCCTAGCTAAATATACAAACACTCCCTGCCTGCCTAGCTATATATACTAGCCCTGCCTGCCTGCCTAGTGATATACACTAGCCCTGCCTGCCTGCTTTGTATATACACTGCCCGCATCCTAGCTATTTTACATAGCCTGCCTGCCTGCCGAGCTATATACACTAGCCCTGCCTGCCTGCCTATATACACTAGCCCTGCCTGCCTGCCTAGCTATATATATACTAGCTTTGCCTGCCTGCCTAGCTGTATACACTAGCCTGCCTTGCCTAGCTATAAACTAGCCCTGCCTGCCTGCCTAGCTATATACACCCTGCCTGCCTGCTTAGCAATATACACTAACCCTGCCTGCCTGACTAGCTATATATACTAGCCCTGCCTGCCTAGCTATATATACTAGCCCTGCCTGCCTAGCTATATACACTAGCCCTGCCTGCCTGTCTAGCTATATACATTAGCCCTGCCTGCATGCCTAGCTATATACAATAGCCCTGCCTGACTGCCTAGCTATATAAGCTAGCCCTGCCTGCCGGCCTAGCTATATATACTAGCTATGTTATCCCTGCCTGCTTTATATTACCTAGCCCTGCCTGCCTGCCTGCCCAGCTAATACACTAGCCTGCCTTTAAGGGCCTGCCTGCCTAGCTATATAATACTAGCCCTGCCTGCCGACTAGCTATATACACTAGCCCTGCCTGCCAGCCTAGCTATATACACTAGCCCTGCCTGCCTGCCTAGTATATACACTAGCCCTGCCTATAAGGGCCCTGCCGCCTTGCTATATTTCTAGCCCTGCCTTTAAGTGGCCCTGCCCCGCCTAGCTATATTTCTAGCCCTGCCTATTTAAAGTGGGCCCTGCCTGCCTAGCTATATACTAGCCCTGCCTGCCTAGCTATATACTAGCCCTGTCTGCCTAGGGCCCTGCCTGCCTAGCTATATACTAGCCCAGCCTATAAGTGGCCCCGCCTGCCTAGCTATATACTAGCCCTGCCTGCCTAGCTATATACTAGCCCTGTCTGCCTAGGGCACTGCCTGCCAAGCTATAAACTAGCCCAGCCTATAAGTGGCCCCGCCTGCCTAGCTATATACTAGCTCTGCCTGCCTGCCTTTAAGTGGCCCTGCCTGCCTAGCTATATACTAGCCCTGCTGCCTATAAGTGGCCTGCCCGTATATATGCCCTGCTGCCTATATTGTGGCCCTCCTAGCTATATATAGCACTGCCTGCCTATAAGTGGCCCTGCCTGCCAATATACTGGCCCTGCCTGCCTATATACTGGTCCTGCCTGACTATATACTGTCCCTGCCTGGCTATATACTGGCCCTGCTGCCTATTTTACGGCGCCTGCCTATAATACTAGTCCTTTCTTTCCTATTATATAGTCCTGCCTGCCTTTATATAGTCTTGCTGCTATTTTACTGTCCTGCTTGGCTTATATGGCCCTGCCGCCCATATATAGTCTTTCTTGCCTATATATGGCTCTTTCCTGCCTATATACTGGCTCTACTTGGCTACATACTGGCCCTACCTGGCTACATACTGGCCCTACCTGGATAATTACTGGGGGCAGCTCCAGCTACCTGGCTAGTTACTGGGGGCTGTCCTATCTACCTGGCTAACTACAGGGGTAGGCTCTGTCCACCTGCCAAATTAATGGAGGAAAGTCCTGTTTACCTACCTAATGGGGGTCTACCTATATACATGCCACTTATCTGACATTATTTAATTTCTAATTTTTAGGGTCTAACATACGCTGTTTGGGGTACAATGACTAACTTTTTACTGTGTGGGGCACCAAAGGGGGCACAATTACTATTTGGGGCTCTATGGATAGGGAGTTTGCACAGATTTGGGAATTGATAGGAAAGTGCTGGAAAAGAGAGGAGTCTAAGATGTATTTGTGGTAAATTCTAAAGGGACGAGTAGTGACCTGGAGAAGAAGACACTGCCTGCTGTACTGGACGGAGAAAAAAAATGGAAGGGAACAACTCACCAGGGAAGACGTCATGGAGGTTTGGGGCAGAAGGAGAAGAAAAGGAGAAGAAGACAACTCCCATCAGAGATGACGTCTCCTGTGAGTCCCTGATGTCAGGTGCAGGGCCAGGACGATGAGTAGGCAGAGGTAGGCGATCGCCTTGGGCGCCACCTCTGCCAGACAATAGTGGGGCGCAGCAATGTATTTTGAAGTTTCAGCAGCCGACTGACTTTCCGGTGTGGACGAGACAGTCAGTGACACACTGAGTGGAGCAGAGGTAAACATGTTGTGCTGCTCTATCATATAAGTGCACTAACAGGAGCTGCCGAGGCAGTGCTGACCTAGGGTCACTGCCGGGATCTTCTGCTAAAGGCCCGTGCTGGAGTTTCTTTTTCACCGGCCCCCTTTACAGTCTCTAAGATGCGCGCGTGGGAGGTGCAGGAGCAGGAGTCTGAGCTCTGCCTGCTCCTTACAGTGAGACGAACTAGCGAGGAGCAGAGGAGAAGTCGACACAGTGAGTTATGGGAGCGCCGTGTTTGCGGCTCAGCTCCACATGCAGGGCCGGGACAAGGCATTTTGGTGCCCTAGGCAAGTACTGCCAATGGCGCCCCCCCTCGCTCCCAAAAAATTGCACCCCCCCTCATTCCGCTCGCCCCGGCGCCAGGCCGTCTCTCTCCCCCTGCGCCAGGCCCTCTCTCTCCCCCTGCGCCAGGCCCTCTCTCTCCCCCTTCCTGCGCCAGGCCCTCTCTCCCCCCCCTGCGCCAGGCCCTCTCTCCTCCCCCTGCACCAGGCCCTCTCTCCCCCGCGCGCCAGGCCCTCGCTCCCCCCCCCTGCGCCAGGCCCTCTCTCCCCCCCCCCTGCGCCAGGCCCTCTCTCCCCCCCCCCTGCGCCAGGCCCTCTCTCCCCCCCCCTGCGCCAGGCCCTCTCTCCCCCTGCGCCAGGCCCTCTCTCCCCTGCACCAGTTACTCTCTCCCACTTAGATGCATCATTGTTACTAAAAACACTCCTACAAAACCAAGACCAAAACTATTACTACTTAAGGCTCAAATAATCCTGCCAGACCCTGACCAAACGCGATCCCCACATGTGACATCAGCTGTACACAGGCTCTTCAGACATATATTATCGCCACACAGTGACCAGATAGTGGTAGATACTAGTTGTATGTAGACGCTCTGCAGAAATATAAGTGATTACACTACAGTTGTGTTTAGTGACTCACAGGAGACTTCTTTTCTGATCAGCGTTGTTCACTTTCCCTTTTCTTCTCCATCCGGTTCACACGTTCATGCTGAGTTCTCCCGGCCAATACTCGACCCTGCAGATTTGGACACAAATATCTTAGAATCCTCACATTTCCAGCAACTCCTTACTTATAGGTATATATGTCCCCTCAGATAGGAAGCTATATAGGTCCCTGCAGTTAGACAGGTATATATGTCCTCTCAATTAGGCAGATATATAGGTCCCCATCAGTTAGGCAGGTATATAAATATAGGGTCACTCAGGCAGGTATATAGATATAGGGGCACTCAGGCAGGTATATAGGGGCACTCAGACAGGTATATAGATATAGGGGCACACAGGCAGGTATATAGATATAGGGGCACTCAGGCAGGTATATAGGGGCACACAGGCAGGTATATAGATATAGGGGCACACAGGCAGGTATATAGATATAGGGGCACACAGGCAGGTATACAGATATAGGGGCACACAGGCAGTTAAAAATAACAACATTCATACTCCCCTTTCCTGCTTCCCGGCCGCGCGCTCCTCTTCAGGCCACGCATCCAGTGCCGGGACGCTCCTCCGGCAGCTCCTCGAGCACATGGCCTATGATGGGCTGTGCGCCCGAGGAGAGGCAGCGTCGCGATGACATCACTTCATCGCGACGCTGCCCAGCTGAGCTGCATGGGGCCGTGGCGGGTCCTCAGCGCTATGAGGACCTGGCTGCCCCGCTGTGTCGGACGCATGGCGTAGCTGAGGATTCAGCGATCCTTCAAGAGCCGGTGCGACACTGTCTGCGGGGCAGGGAGCGCTCGCTCTCTGCTCCGCAGAAGCCCTCAGCTGTATGTGCGTCCAGCGGACGCACATACAGCTAAAGAGAACATCAGCGCTCCAGGGCCACGGCAGCGGCCTGGAGCCCGGAGGGTTCGGGGCCCCTGCCTGCACCCCTTAGAGACAGGCAGAGGTAGGCGCCCTAGGCGATCGCCTACCTCTGCCTACCCGTCGTCCCGGCCCTGTCCACATGTCATTAGTTATCTCCTCTCAAGGTGCGACCCTGGTGCACCGTGCACTGTGTGGGATAAAGCTGGATCTGGGCGGGAGCGTACAGCCTGAACTGGTGTCTGTCATCTCTTCCATAGACACTGATGAAGGGTGAGATAAGAGACCCAGACATCAGTTCAGAGTGTGCAATCCCCCAGCTCCCTCTGCTAATGTATTGTAAACATCCCCCCTCTTGTACATATTACATAATACACATATAAAATATTATACACACAGCAATCCCCATAGTTTTTCAAGATATTATATATATATATATATATATATATATATATATATATATATATATATATATATATCTAACACCTAATTACACATATGATCAGGACTTTCTCTACAAAGATCATCTATGCATATTGATATAGAATGTCTAGAGAAAGTCCTGAAAATGAAATGGGATTTTATAACTGTCTGGTTTCATTAGGGTATGATCAGGCAGGCATGATACACTGCAGATTTTCCCTGGCAGATTTGCGTGGAGAAAATCAGCAAGGTATTACAGAAGCAGCAAGGTGTTAGGGTATGTTCATAGGGCGTGTTGACTCCATGTAAACATAAGTTTTTAGATTTGTGTTTGGATCCATCTGTCAGACCCCAAACACGTATCTAATAATGTATAATGTGATTTACATTGCTTTCAATATGAAACACACGTCGGTGTTCACACAAGTGATCACCGATGCGCGTCTCATTGCACTTTCAAGTCCATCTTCGGATCCATCCAAAGAAGTGACATGTCAGTTCCTGGTCTGAAAAACACAATTGTGACATTTTTGCGGGGGTCTTGCTTTTATAGAGTTCCCTGTTCGGTATAAATGACATGTAGGTCGGTACGATTTCCATGATACCAAATTTGTAGAGTTTTAAGTATGTTTTAGTATGTTTAAAAAAAAACAACTTTCTCTATTTTTCTAAATTTACATCAATATAATTTTTGCTTTTCAATTTATGGACTTGAGGGAGGGATAGTTTTTTTTGTGGCTGAACTGTAGCTTTTATTAGGATCTCTTTGAGACACATGCAAATTTTTATCCGCAGAGGATAAATGTTATATTTTAATAGATCGGACTTTTAGGCCTCGTTCACACGGCTTATTTGGGCGCGGATTGGAGCCGTACTGCGCGCCGTATTTGCGCTGCAGTACGGCTCCAATCCGTCCCAGCAATTAAGGTAATCTCATAGAAAACTATGGATACCGTCTCTCTTACCCGCTCGGCGAATCCGCCGGGCGGGGAGAAAGTGACATGTGAATTATTTACAAAACTTGTTTAGGCTGTGCACATACAAAATATATTTTGAAAAACGTTAGCATAGGTGCACACTGTCAATGCAATAGCATACATCTAATACATATTTCAGTGACACTAAAAATTAAGTAAAACATCAAGGTATATAGGAATTTTTGAAAATGCATTTCTGCTAAGGAAATATGAAAACCTGGGATTCTTAGTTCGCAGTTTTTGTTCAGAAATTGTTTAAGCTCACCTCCCAATAGCGCCGTAGATAATGACAGTCTATGGGGCCGGTGAGCTGACGGCCCCCCGCCCCCGCCCCGCTGCACGGCTGCCAGCGTAATTTCGGGGCGAAATCCGTGCCGCAATTACGTCGGCAATAAGCCGTGTGAACCGGGCCTTACAGACATGGTGTACCTTATTATTCTTTTTCTACTAGTAAATAAGCAAAAGGAGGGTGTTTTGAACTATTTTTTTTTACATTAACATTGTCTCCCTAGGGCACTTGAATATTAAGGCTGTTAACATGGCTTAATTGCGGGACGTATTTCACCCCGCAATTACGCCGTGTGTACGGGGGCGGGAGAGCAGGGCAGGGTGGGGGGGCCGTCAGCCCGTGGGCCCCATAGACTTGCATTACTCTTGGCGTGGATACGCCGTGAATAATTGACATGTCACTTTTCTCCCCACCCGCCGTATTGTGCGAGCAGCGAGAGGAGACGTAATCCATAGTTCTCTATGGGAACTGCGGATTACCGTACTGACTGGGACGTATTTTAGCTTTAATTCACGCATGATGGTGCGAATTACGGGCTGAAATACATCCCAGAATAAGCCGTGTGAAGATGGCCTTAATCGCTTCTCTTTTATATGGCATTCAATTCATTACCCATTATACCCCGCCTATGGCAGGGTATAACAGATGTACAAACATGGCAGGTAAGGCAACCAGGGACAGCAATAGACCATGGCTATATGTTGTGATCGTCTTCTCGATGGCATCTAAGTGGAGGTGAATTGAGAGATGGAGGGGGGCGCCATTTGCCCTATTTGCCTAGGGCACCAAAATGCCTTGTCCCAGCCCTGGTCAGGGGTAATTTTACTTCTGTGTTGAATCGGTTCTGTATTCATGTGATGGTGAACTGACTACTGGGGATCTGATTGGTGGGGTTGTAGGTTATGCTTGTGTGTAGGGGGCTTTCAAACGGAGCGGTTTTTGATTCGTTTTTTTTGTTGAGAGATGTACACCCTTAACAGCTCTGCCGTTATGCCCAAAAAAGCCTCAAAAACACAAAAAAAATGAACCAAAAATGCTCTGTGTGGAAGCACCCTTATAGTGTAGTTTATTTTAGAAAGTGCGAGGTGCGAGAACAAGGGAAATTTTTTAAGCGGATATGGTATGTGGGCTGGGAGGGGTTTAGTGCCAGGGCTGATTTTTATTCCCAGTCCGGCCCTGATATAGAAGCTACAGTAGATTTCAAAGAGGAAGGGGAAGAGGGCTGAGTGATTTTATGTCTGAAAAAAGCTAAGTAGGGCAGATAAATTTGGGAACCCCTGGTCTATAGCAAAGAAATTAAAAAAA
Source organism: Phyllomedusa bahiana (assembly GCA_025379985.1). Classification (NCBI taxonomy): domain Eukaryota; kingdom Metazoa; phylum Chordata; class Amphibia; order Anura; family Hylidae; genus Phyllomedusa; species Phyllomedusa bahiana. Next base: position 28,989 of record JAODAL010004607.1, read on the forward strand.
TAATAAAATCCAACATTATTTTTTTGTATTTTCTTATTTTGCAGTTTTCCCTTATTTCCCAAACTGAAAACTGCATGCATCTGTTTCTAGATATGCTAGTCTTACTATCTGTCTCTAATGCTTCATGAAGACATATTATGTAAATAGACTAGATACATGTTAAAAATGTGTGGGTTTTCAGATCATGGTGACTGATCTTGACCTGTCATACCTATGTACAGTTGTGTAGTTACCCAGAAACAATTGTATAGTAGCGTAAGTCATAGGACCCTAGATACTTACAGGATTTCTCCTGAAAAGTAGTACATGTGAAAAAACTAAAATTAGTTTTGCAGGTCATGCTATATTATACACTTCCTGAGGTGGAGAATGCATGCCTGGAGGACTTTTTGTTTTACAAGGAGCCACAGAGGATTGTAGCCAAGTAAAGCAGGAGACTTAGATGTGGCATTTTCAGTACCATCCCTTACTGACAGTGGCATTGCTTTGGCACGGTGCTGCTTCTTTTTATAGAGCACAAACATAGATATTTTTATACAAGCAGTGCAACAATAAAGTTATACAACTGTAATTGTTTTATATACTTTCCTAAATGGTTGTGGATTAAGATCTATTTAACAATTTGGTAGTACAATCTGAATTGCATTTCCATGCACAGCAGGTAGACAGTACCTGAACTGCGCAGCATAAATTTTGTCTTGCAGCATCGGGCCCTGCATTTGAATCTTATCAAGGACACCAGCTGTATGCAAGTGTAAATTAAGTTATAAGGTAATACAAGTTTGTATGTCCTCCCAATGTTTTTGTGTTTTTTTTCTAAGTGCTTATGTTTCCATCCAAAATGCAAAATGATACCGATAGGCTATTAAAAATATAGATGTGAGCCCCAGTGGAAACGTAAGTGATGACAATCTCTATACAGTGTAGCACAATATGTTAGCAATATAAATGAATAAAATAAATAGTTAAAAAGCTGAACTACTGGTTGAATTGTAATTAAATAGTACTGGATTTCTTTTATCTTCTCTGCATTATGTTTGGAGTTGATTATTTAAACTAGACATGTTGATTTTAGACATTTGTAGTCATGTTCTATTTTTGAATGCACAATGTGTATGAGGGACTGGAATATTAAGACATATGAATCTATAGTGATGGATGTTATCAGGGAGGGGCAGCCTAGGACAAATAGCCTACTGAACTCAAGCAAATCTCCTCCCTACTTTGCATCCGCTAATTACATAAAAAAGAATTACCCTATAAAAAAGCCATTTTAGGGTGCTTTCATACAGCGCAGTTTTAGTGCAGTTTTAACTACGCTCCAATTAAACTGCCTTTAGTACCTTCTTTCACTTATCTAAACTGTTTGGAAAGTGAGTAATCAATTAGTGTGTTTATAATCCACAAGACTTTAAACACAGTAATTGATTACTTACTTGAAACACCTTTCTGAACAATTTAGAAAACTGAAAGAAGCTTTCTGGTAATATAGGCAGTTTAAGTGGAGCGCAGTTAAAACTGCACCAAAACTGCGTTGTGTGAAAGCAGCCTTAAACACTGTATTATATTACTATAAATTACAAAACAATGTTAAAGATCTCAATTACCCAGGAACTTTGCAATTCCAAATTTCCTGCATGAAAGCTTAATTCTCAATATAATCAATAAACTTATAATGAGGTTTGAAGCATTTTACATTGTATCGCTGTATGCAGACCTACTTTAATATACGTGTGCATAAATAATACATAAACTAATAAATGCCATATGATTCTGACTATTTAGTGCAAACATTATTACACTATTGTTCCATGCTTTGGAGTTGCAAAGTGTATGTATATGATTCAATAATATGTATGAGTCTACTATTGTGATCATTGCTTACGATTGCTTCAATGTGTAAATACTATTTCTATGGTCAAAATCTTCAACTAAGCTAAGAATTATGCTCATAAGATTTGCAGATTGCTGGGGTGTGTAAATGGACTATCTTTATTATATGTTGTATTGAGGAATCAGTACAAGTAAATACATATTGTTTGACTAAAAGTGAATAGCTGCATGTTTAAATATGCGTTATTGAAACATATTAAGGCACCTTTAGGCATTGTTCACGCGGCTTATTTTGGGACATATCTCGCCCCGTATTTCGCGCCGTACTGCGCTAAATACGGGGCGAGATACGTCCCAGTCATTACGGTAATCCACAGTTCTCATAGAGAACTATGGATTACGTCTCCTCTCCCTGCTTGCAAGTAGGGAGATAAGTGACATGTCAATTACTAGCGGCGAATACGCGCCGCTAGTAATGAATGTCTATGGGCTGGCGAGTTGAACTTGCATGTGCCACTTTTGGATCTTGGCACCGACACAACAATTCTAAATAGATATAGTGAGTGTATAATATGACAGTATGGATGAAAGTGTTATGCGTCAAACATTTTTTGGCGCATAACACTCAAAATTGGTGCATAGAGTGTTATGCGCCAAACTTTGTATGGCAATTTCGCACTAAACTTTGGTGCATTAAAATGTGTCGTCAGGCGCATATTGTGCCAAGTTTGGTCGTCCGCCTGTTCATACATCTATAGAACCAGCAATATACGGCAAAAAAATGGCACCCATAATGTTCAGCGTGGACATATCCACCAAGGGAATCACAGGCTAATGATATGTAGTACAAAATAAATAAAGAGCAATACAACTAAGAGCATGTATAATGCAGGTAAAGCGTTTTTCCACAGCGTTGTCGAGCTTTGTTGAACAAAACATGCACTTTCTTCTGATTTAATACTTGTCATCACTACTTTTCTAGACATTTTATGATTCCAGGTCTTGGCTGTCATGTCCACTGGGTTCTTGACTGCTTTGCCATTGAGTGATATCAATCCTGAAATGTATCTTGTCTTTCCTTATATCTGTAGAAATTCTGTTTTGTCATAATATTGATAACAATAATCTTTATTTATATAGTACCAACATATTCTGCAGCACTTTACCATGCAGACGGTATAAGTATAGACAAAAAACAAACATTACATAGTAAAAAGTGACTAACAAATCAGACACAAGAGGCGACATGTATGAAACCTGACACATCAAGAACATTTCTTGTGGTTTTTTTTTTTTAGTGTGTAATGAGCCTGAATATGTGACAGTGATGTATGTGCGGTCATAAATGGCAATTAAGGTTCGACAATCCTAGAGTATATGTTTGGCGCGCCGTGGTACTTTGGCGCATAAGTAATGCACAAAACATGTATAAATAAATGCCAGAGTTCGACAATGGCAGCTAAAACAGCTCATTGAGTTACTTTTCTAATTTAAAACGCATTATGGTAATATTAAAATTTTGTGGAGCTTTTTATATTTTTCTTTTTTTACAATTAAAATCTTACAAAATACTTTTTTTAATACTTTTATATAGTATGTTAATTTGTGTTAAAAAAGGCGTCAGCAATAGCCAACACACCACAAGTCACTGCCATAGTTTCTATACACTTACATACTATTCTATCGCCTTTTATTTTATTTGCTATGATGTGTTTGTAATCATTGGTAATACCATGCTAACTCCGTAAATACACGATTGAGAATGGGATTCATGGTAGATGCTGTATTAGTTTAATTAATTTATGTTTAATTCAATGTTAATTTTAGATGATATAATTTTATATAAATTGTATAGGAGATAATTTTATATTCTTTGAATATTATATAATTAAATAATAATTTTATATTATATAATTTATTATTATATTTATAGAATTTAATTTTATATAGTTTGATAATTATCATAAATTACTTTTTATTATTTTACTGGTTATTTTAACTTTTTTGCGCTAATGACAAATCTAGTTCCACTACGACAACTCAGGCTCAGACAGACCACATTTAAATTGGTCTGGCTGTTTGAGCAGTTATGCGCCTAGTTTTTCCGTTCCACATTCAGAAATGTGTCTAATAGTATTAATGTGGTGCGACATGCCCCCAGAACGCCCCCATATGTTTGTCGCATTACAAAATGTCGGGTCTGGTGCACAGTGTGCCAAACATGCCCGAATGACGAGCCATACATAGGGAAAAAAAGGCGGAACACTCACTGTTGGCGCATTTCTCACCAGAACAGTGAAAAAGACCCATTCATACATGTCGCCCAAGGTGTGAGGGTCCTGCTTGCAAGAGCATACAATCTTTGTGCCGATAATGTGAATAATATGACTCATGCTTGTTTCGAGGGAGAGCATTTAAATTTAACGCACCATTATACCAGCTGAAATTCACATGAGGCCTAAGAAATTCTAAATATTTTTGCAAGCAAACCAAAGAACCGAGGTTACACAAAGTTCTGTTTTAAAAGACAACAATTAATCATCTGTCATTCCGCCAACCTTAATAAATAAATGAGATCAGTCTGAGCTTTATCAGGCTCAAAATAAAGGTTAAAACAAAAATGTGTACAATGTCCAAGATACAGATCATACAAAATTGCTAGCTTTGTTTACAGCAAGGAGATACTCCTGGCTATTATTGTACATCAATGATGATTAAAAAGAAGGTGATTACTTTTTAAAATGCAACATTCTGTCACTGAATGAATGAATCTAAAGTAAGAATGAGGACAGTATAGAAAATGTTTTAAATTGCTTATCAAATAAGAAAGGGCACAGTCTTGTACTTGTATAGAGCTGTAATACAGCCATATGCATTATCCCTGATAATGACAGGTAAGTAGCTGACACCCAAGAAAGTTAATACTTGTGCGGAGATCTAGCAGTGCCATCCAGGACGCATGCTGAGAACTTTAATGGTAACTGACAGCAATGGTGAATAATTTTAGTAGGTATAAAGTCAATTACTAAACATTTAACCCCAATATAGGGAAGAAGTGCCTCTATTCTATTTTATTATTTATTTTATTAATTTATATATGTTACACTCCACAGCTCTGTATTAGGATTCCTGTTAGTTACATTACAAGCTTAATTCCAGAATAACTTATTAGTATGTCTTTGTAGTGTGGGGGAAACCAGGTTACCTGGAGGAAGCATATTCCTTTTCCTCAGTAGTTAAAAAAGTAGACACACTTTGGGCCCAGTGTCAGACTGAGGTAGCTGGGACCCACCAGTTGAATTGATTCTTAGGCTCACCAGTAAAGTCAACTCTTGGGGCCCACCAGTCAAGTTGATTCCTGGGGCCCATCATTGAAGTTGATTCTTAGGGTCCATCAGTGCAATTTATTCTTGAGGCCCATTCTACAGCTACTGTACATGATGGCACATGACTCTTGCACTCTGCCTCTTATTCTATGCTCTTCTTCCTGAAAGGGGCCCACTTTGCTCAGGGACCCAATGGGGATTACCCCATCTCACCTGTGGACAGTCTGAGCCTGTTTGGACCAACATAAGTTTAAAAGAAAAGTAAAATAAAGTTTTTAGAAATAACAACATTGTTATTAAAAGTTTTGAAAAAGCATTAATAAAACCAAGACAAACAATAATGGAATTGTGACTTTTTTCCATTCCACCCACAAATATTTAGTCATCAATGTTTTGTTTTTAATTACATTATATGTTAAATTAATTAGTACAATTTAAAAATACAATATGTCTTGCAAACAATTATGAAACTGTCTAGTAATATTCTACAGCCTGATCTGTAACTGGTTATGAAGAGAGGCAACTGCATGCTGGGCACATGGTTGCTGGAGCAACTTACTGGCACAAAGAAAATATCAGGCACTGGTCCGATTAATTAGAATAGGACCCAGATATGATTCTCACTGGGTGTTGGATAATTTCCTTGGCAACTGTAACATCCAGTGTGCAGTTATATCACTCTACGCCCAATGTTAGATCAAGCACAGGAGAATTCATGGGCAATAATTTTATGTTAGCTAAGGAGAAATCATTGAAGATTTTAGATGTACAGGATAGAAATAAACATAATTTTTGATCAAAGAGGACAAACGCTACATGAGAAATACAAGAAACTGCAAAAAACCTATGTGGATATTTACTAATACTAGAAATTTTTTTATCTAAAGGGATTCTTTTAAAAATAGAAAAACTCTAGATTGGTCCTTTTAAAATAATCTGGTCTATCTATAGCTTACAATAAGGGGATTTCAATAATAATGTATATCTGGATAGAAGAATTTTCCTTTGAAATTTTTAAAGGTTTCCTGAACTTAAATCTTTTAAATATTTTTTCTTTACTTTTTTTTTCTTTTTTCCAGGCAGCGACAGACAAACAGGTACAAAATAAAAGGGTGAAAAAAGAATTTACTCACTGAAACAGCATGAAAGCGAGGAAAGAAAATAAACAGTGCTTGCATTTTGAGCTATTTTAACCTGCTAGTTGAACAGTTTCCTTACAGTTTCTGTCTGTGCATTCATAAACTGGAGGAATAGTAAAGGGAGGTAAAGGAACTATGGGCTTGTGGGATTCCTGGGACTCACACAGCCACAAGCACAGCTGTACAAACACATGCTCGCTTTGTTAGGGTAGGGTGGGCAATAGGCTGAAACTGCTGAGCCTATCTGACCTATAAATCCACAGCAAAAGCTTTCCCTTAAGGAATGCCAAAAGTTATGTGAAAAACGGCCTACCCAGCCAATAATTATTGCTTTTTTGTTCTTACTAATGTCTTTCTTGGCCAGATAATTTCACTATACGCGGGTGCTATGACAGAGAAATATTTTATCTTTTTTTTTTTTTTACATTGGAGAGATGTTCATTAATGAGGTAAAAATAATTCAATAAGATGAGGACATTTTTATAAATTATTATTTTATGGTTGCAATTTACAAAAAGATATGTTTACTCATTTCCCTGCATGTAGTCATTAATCCTCATTTGTTACTGATAAAGTCAAACTGCTGAAAGGGCAATATTCGGTTTAATGGTGATTTTATGAATCAAGGTTTTAGTGATTAGTATGCAGATTGGATTTTTGTAAGATATGAGATTAAATTACTTTACATTTTAAACTCATTTCATAGAAGCTTAGGATTTGCCTAGACTGAACAGAAAGGCAGCTATATAATGTCCTTTAGGGATTGACAAAAATAGAAATTTACTTAAAACTGGAAATCACTCTTCCCCCTACCTGCTGCTTGAAGACTGAGCTTACTACCAGGTGCTAATCCATTTACACAATATCTGATGTTTGCTACTCATTGTTGGGTGGTGTGTCACGATAAAGTTATAAATCCTATGCAATGCACACATACATGCAAACATACATACTATTAGAAAAGACACATTCTTAATAGGCACAGTTAGTTCCTTCATTTTCAATAAATAATGCAACTATACAGTGTACATAGATTATGCTTCCATATCATACACATAACTAATAATACTATCGAGTTTTCTTAAAGAGAACCTGTCACATAGTTCATGCCCCACTTGCTGAGGACAGCACAAGCTAGTGGCAGACATGCTGTTTCCAGCGCTGTGTCCCTTATTCTGTAAGATGCTGTAGTTTTAGAGCATTTAATGCTCAAATCCTTTTAATGATCTGGTGTTAGCCCCGCCCACTGATGGCTAGCCCCACCCACCTGGCAGTTATTCACATGTTTACGCCCTCAGGTGGGCGTAGCATGGAAAAAACAAACTCTTCATGACTCTTTTCTTGCTGAAAACTGCAGATTTGAGCATTAAATACTCTGAAACTGCTGCATCTTACAGAATAAGGGACACAGCGCTGGAAACAGCATGTTTGTCTCTAGTTTGTGCTGTCTTCAGCAAGGGGGGCATAATCTATGTGACAGGTTCTCTTTAATAATACTGTTATGCTGTACACAACATACTGCCTGACACCGTAGACATATACTTAGCCCACAGAATGACACCCAGAGTGCTCAATACATCCAATGGTCTGTGCTAATGGGTCAAACAGGTTGTGGACAGATTTATTTTATCCATCTATATAGTGCTGTTATGTTCCACAGCACTGTATAGAGATAGTCATCATTCCACTCACAATCTAAGTTTCATATTAACCTATGTGTATAATTTTAGGAGTATGGGACAAAACCATACTACTTCCATGCATACAGAGGGAGAACATACAAACTGCATGCAGATATTGCACTTGGTCAAATTTGAACCCAGGATCCCATCTCTACATGGCACTGTGTTAACCAATGAGCCACCATTCTGCCCAGAGCTCAACTTTCACTAAGGGTTTGTAATCTCTCGACCTTATGTAGACCTCTGCTCATTTAATAATCAAATATGTATGCAGCTGTATGCAGCCATTTTGACTTGGACCAGCATTTTTTTATGTTTTCCCTAAAGATATGTGATTCTAGTAAGATTGTTAAGAACATGTAGATTATAAATTACATGGGTGTTCCGACACTTCATAATGCTTGTTCATCTGTAAGAGCAGGATGAAAATTAGAAGACAGGAAGAATAGTTACCTCCTGGCAACTCACATTCCATCATGGCGGCCATCCTGGTGATCCCGCCTGTTGCTGTGAACAGGTGACAGGTGTAGCCAAAGACAGGCCACAGCGTTCAGGAGCACATGATGTTGCAGTCTATGATTGGCTACACCAGATACAATAATGCACAATGTACACAGGTACAGCTGGGATTACTGGAACCACTGCAGCAACAGAACAAGAGTGTCCAGGAGATAAATATGCTTCTTGTCTTCTATTTTTCATCATGCCCCGACAAGACAAATGAGCATTCTGAAGCGTCGTAACACCACTTTAATAGAGGAATCAGGGCCAGGGTACTTAGTGATAATATCTAATGTGCTACCGCATCCAACAGGCTATTTCACAAAAGTTGTAACTTTATGCATGCCCTATAAATATGCCTACCAAGATCCTTAATAAGCCTCTTACAACCCCCTCCTTCAGTCAACCACATCCTGATGTGTATGCACTCATATGCACTTTTCTGTACACACAAATACTGTCTGGGTGACAGGCTCATCCACTTCTAAGTGTATTACCCTATATTTATGAGAGATGACTGGACTGTTACGATTACTGGCAGTTTAAAGGAGTTATGTGATTTAGACAACTCCTTTTCACCATGTGGCTCTGTGATAAAAGTTTATTCCAAGTAGCTTTCTGCTGGGAACCACTACTGGATTTTGACAAAGAAACAGCAACAGATACTTATTTTTTCTATAGCAACACTGCAGTGAAGCGTCACATTGAGATTAATTGTAAGTAAGGACATTATGGTTTAGGAGCTGCACTGGATGAGAAGCACCAGGCTGTAGATATGGTTTTATTAGCTACTGTAAATAGGCACTAAAACGTCATAGAACAGGAGTTGCCTGTAGCAGATACAAGTATTTAAAGGGATTTTTGGGTTCCTATATATATAAAAAAAAAAAATACTCAGCTCTTAGTGTCCCATTAAAAATAATAAAACAAAACAAACAACCTATGCTCACCCTTCTCCGCTCCTCCATTCCAGTGCTAGGTCTCACCAGTCTTATGTTAACGTTCCTCTTCTTCTGAATGGGGATGGTACCGCTGCAACCACTGATTTGCTGCAGCAGTCACATGCCAATCTCTTACATAACAATTTATAATATAAATGCTCTGAAGGGTGATTTAAGAGAGTGGAAGGTGACTGCTGCAACCAATCAGTGTCCACAGCAGATGACCTCCCCGTTTGGAAGAAGAGGTACATAAACAAAGACTGGAGAGACCCAGCAGTGGAACGGAGGGAGGTGAATATTGTTTTCTTTTTCCTTACTTTTTTGATGGGGCATCACCAGCTTGTTTTTTATAGGAACCGGACAACCCCTTTTAGCATAGCTGTAACTTAAAGCAAAGCTGTCAGGGGTTAATGCTGTCCTATCTGAGGGCAGGATATAATAGAGGGAGAGAAGTTGAGCTCTGTGATTAATAGAGTAACATAAAGCAACTGACAAGTTCCCTTCATATCTGCTGCAATAAATAAAAGGGCTCCCATCCTGAAATGTGCCATTTATAACACTGGTTTAGCCATTATAGCCACTCCATTGCGTTCAAAGGGTTTTCCTGAGTTTTAACCATTGTTATTGCCATTCCAAATCTGCCCCAACTACTGGTCTCACAGCTCTCGTATATGGCACATCCAGAAGAAATGGGACAAGAATTAAATATAAATCAAAGAACAATGGAGTCCTATTAAGAACAGGTTTCTGACCTGTCTGGGAATTAGTAAATAAGCCTCCATTCACATGACAGGTGACTCCTGAGGCCAGTGATTGGTTCACCATTACATGAGTGATGAATGTGAGGTCTGGCATAACTGCTTTGTTAAATGTGCTCCAATGTCTTTGAGAAAAAAATATTTTAGCAGCTTTACTTATAGCATTTTTACCTGTTTTTGAGAGCAAAAATTGTTCTGGCCAGATGGTAGCTGGAAGTCAGAAGGATAATGCAAAATACACTACATACATTACACTTTCCTTTGTGGCATTTTTTTCTCACTTTGGGTGCACTTTTGCATCAGTGCCAAAAATGCACCCAAAGGGGATTGTTTTTAGGCATTTTGTGCCATTTCCCTCCTCATCATAGAACATTATTGGGGTTTCTACTTTAAAAAATAGACGTATAGATGTGTGTTATGTTTTTATGAGGGACAAATACCCTGAAACATCTGTCTGCAGATAGATATCTGGTTGGTTGTTACCCCCAGGGGCGTTGCTATGGTCCCAAAACATCCGGGGCTCGGGCCCTTAAGTTTTTCTGAGTAGGGCTTGGTTCACACGGAAGTTTTTGCGTCTCATTGTGAACTGTGGATGTATTTCTACTGAGAAAAACCTTTGTATGTAGGCTCAGGAGAAATATAAGTGATTACACTGCAGTTAGGTTTGGTGACTCACAGGAGACGTCTCTGAAGAGTTGTTCTCTTTCTCTTCGTCTCCATCTGGCCCAGACGCCATGACGTCCTCTCCTGGCAACGACTCTTCACTGTAGAATGTACAAAACATCTTAGATTCCTCATTTTATCAGCATTTCTCTACAATTTCCTATCGCTTTACAAAATCCCCATCTATAGTGCCCCAAATGGTAATAATTACCCCCTTGTAGGTAAATATTTGCCCCCTATAGCCAGGTGGTAGCCCACTGTAGCCAGGTTGCTGCCCCCTCTAGCCAGGTTATTATCCTCTCTAGCCAGGTTACTGCCCTCTGTAGCCAGGTTACTGTCTCCTGTAGCCAGTAATATGCTCCTTGTAGTCAGGTTATTAGTCCCCTGTAGCCATGTTACTGCCCCCTTAGCCAGGTAATATGCCCCCCATAGCCAGGTAATATGCCCCCCTTTGCCACATATAATATGCCCCCTTAGCCACATATAATATGCCCCCTAAGCCACATATGCCCCCTGTAGCCACATATGCCCCCTTGCCACATATGCCCCCTGTAGCCACATATGCCCCCTGTAGCCACATATGCCCCCGTAGCCACACATGCCCCCATGTAGCCACACATGCTCCCCTGTAGCCACACATGCCCCTCTGTAGCCACACATGCCCCTCTGTAGCCACACATGCACCTCTGTAGCCACACATGCCCCTCTGTAGCCACACATGTCCCCCTGTAGCCACACATGCACAATTGTAGCCACACATGCCCCACTGTAGCCACACATGCCCCCTGTAGCCACAAATGCCCCTCTGTAGCCATACATGCCCCCTGTAGCCACACATGCCCCTCTGTAGCCATTAATATGCCCCCCTGTAGCTATTAATATGCCCCCCTGTAGCCACACATGCCCCCCTGTAGCCACACATGCCCCTCTGTAGCCACACATGCCCCCTGTAGCCACACATGCCCCCCTGTAGCCACACATGTCCCTCTGTAGCCACATATGCCCCCTGTAGCCACACATGCCACTCTGTAGCCACACATGCCCCTCTGTAGGAATACATGCCCCGTGTAGCCACACATGCCCCCCTGTAGCCACACATGCCCTTCTGTAGCCACACATGCCCCTCTGTACATGCCCCGTGTAGCCACACATGCCCCTCTGTAGCCACACATGCCCCTCTGTAGCCACACATGCCCCCTGTAGCCACACATGCCCCTCTGTAGCCACACATGCCCCCTGTAGCCACACATGCCCCTCTGTAGCCACACATGCCCCCCTGTAGCCACACATGCCCCTCTGTAGCCATTAATATGCCCCCTGTAGCCACACATGCCCCCCTGTAGCCATTAATATGCCCCCTGTAGCCACACATGCCCCCCAGTAGCCACATATGCCCCCCTGTAGCCACACATGCCCCTCTGTAGCCACACATGCCCCCCTGTAGCTAATAAAAATAAAAATACAAAAAACCTACTGACCTACTGAGACACGGTCCGCGCGTCCAGGTCTTGCAGCTTGTGAACGGTGTAAGCAGCGTGATGTCATCACGCTGCTTACGCCGTCTTGCGGGGCCCGGGACCTCCTCGGCCGGCAGAGCTGCCAGCTTAGAGGATCCCAGCATCGCAGGGGGCATGAGGCAAGCGATGCGTCACGCCCCCTGCAACCCCGACGTGTATGTACAGCGCTCACCAAGCGCTGTACATACAGGGGAGAAGACAGGACGGGAACGATCCGTCCTGCCTCCTCCCTGACTCTGACTGCGCGGCCGCTGTGACACGGCCACACAGTCAGAAAGCTCGGCGGGCGCCGCCCGCACCAAGGAGCGCGCCATGCCCGCGGCAGCTGCTTGGAGCCACCGAGACTCGGGGCACAGGCAGATTCATTCGGGGCACGAGCCCCGAATGAATCTGCCTAGTGACGCCCCTGGTTACCCCATTCACATTGCCAGGATTAGTCGGATATGACTTGAGAAACCCTACATTAAATAGATTGCGCTGTAGAGTCCTAGCCCATTTCCCATGAGCTTTTTTTTGTGAAATTTTAAACATTACAAATCTTGTGATTCAAAGACTCATTAAATTCCATGATCTTTGAATCATGTGATTATTACAGAAAAAAAAACAGAAAAAAACAACACAAAGAAGAATGTACCTAAAACATTGCTTTATAAAAGAAATGCCGCAAAAACTGCCTAAAAATGCGTGAAAAATGCCAAAAATGGCATGAAAAATATGAGTAAAGGAAGCCTAACAGAGATGAACAAGACAGGAGTGCTGGCCAGAAGTGTTATCATGGGACCATAATACTACAACAGCAGAAGTAAGCTTCTGGAACATAAAGAAATTCTAAATCAGCATTAAAGGGAGATATTGAACACTATTTTCACTTGTTAATTTTCACTAAAATTCTAATAATATTAATTCTAGAAGCCTTGTAAAATTTGGCACCAAAATGTTGAAAGTAAGGTGTCCTTAGAAGAAAAAGCAGACAGCTTTTTCTTCTAGACATGTCACATGATCTCCTTCCATCAAATCACCTGACAAAATACATGATGATGTCATATGTCTAATTACTTGACTTGGCTTAACCGGTCATGGTGTGAAATAATATGAATGACTGTTTTGGCTAGGTGGTACGTCAACATCTTGAAGTTTATCAAAATACATACCCAATCCTCATTAAGGGTTTTCTTTGAATATCCCGTTATTACACATCCTCTCACACAAGTAAATGTTCGCTATCCCAAAAAAATCATTTTCTCAGGCTTTTTTTTTTTCTTTTCCAAACATCTCTAAACTCTGCATGACCTCTTTTAAATGCTAGCCCAAAATGAATTCAAGCACCTCAGAGCACTTGGCACAGCAAGAAGGTGCGAATGGGTGTAAGGTATTAATAACTGAAGCAAACTAAACATTCAAGGCATATAAAGTTAAGTAAAAGGAAGTAGAAAGGTGATTAGTTTAAACTTGTGGAAATAAAAAAGGTTAATAAGCTGCCGAAATATCCGTGCGCTGCAGTGGTAGTCTCAGCTAACACGCTGCTCTGCAGGCTCTGAACATTGCTGTCTTGTATTCAGAAAATGAAAAACTATTTTGTTATGACACCATAACTTGGGTCTTAATCAAAGAACTGCACACTGCTATTACTGTCCCACAAATTGTGGTAAAATAGGATATTGGCACAGCAGTCTGAAATGTTCTGCATTATTTGATAGCGATTGCATTAACAAGTTTTTTAATAATAAATAATAAGTTAACGGCTTTACTAGGTGAGGTAAATATGCTGAGTGTGCATTGGTACAATAACTTATTATACTTTGCTCGCAGGTGCTGAGTTGATGTTGAGGAAATTTAATAGCATTTTTAATAATATCTCTGTAAATACACATTTTAATTAGATGCCTGGGAAAATTGGAGAGTTTGTTGCCAGATACTTAGGTAAGCGTTTCTTAAATGAATCATATTTTACTTAAAGTATTTTTGAAAAGTATTGATGTTAGTAAAAAAAAAAAATAATATATAAATATTAGCAGTTGTCATCTGAAAAGCTAGTATGATGTACAAATCATCTTTCCTAAGCTTAAAGGGGTTTTCTCATTACAATGATCAGCTTTAAACATGCAGGCATAGGTAAAGAAATACTAAAAGCAAATACATTGCTGTTCGGATTTTACTTTGTTTTCGGTGCTAGAGGAGATAGAGGAGATGTTATCTCCTGCTTATGTACACAAGCTTCACTAGGTCACTGTCACGAGCTACCCCGTAGCCCACATGCCAGGCGCACTCGTATTCCCTCTGCCTGTTCGGATGAGTGACGCTGCAGGCCACATCAGGCTGCGGGTGCACTCGTATCACAAGCTCTTACTTACCCAGCCGCGCTCCTCTGCTGTCCGGTGCACACGTCCCCGGTCCCTAGGTCGCGCGCACTCCGACTCTCTGAGATTTAATGGGTCAGAGAGCCGGTAATTGGTTAATTGCCAGGCGCTGAACCTATATATCTGGAACACTCCCACTACTTCCTTGCTGGATCTATTGTGCCTCGCGCCTTAGAGAAAGCCTTCCTGAGTGCGTTCTTGTCTTGCCGTGCTCTTGACCCATTGCTCCTTTTCCTGAATACGAACTTTGCCAGCTGCCCTGACCTTCCTGCCTGTCCCTGACTACGAGTTTGCTTTATGATTTGGTACCTCACTGCACCTCGGCTGCCATCACAAGCAAGTCGCGTCAGTGGTGGCAACCTGGTAGGACTTCTGCCGTAGCAAGCCCTTACCTGCCTTGCGGCAGGCTCTGGTGAACACTGGGACTTACTTAGATTCCGCCCCCTGGCGTGGCTTCTACCACCGCTTGCTGTGGTCCAGAGGATCCACTTCTCCTGCCGTTACCAGGGCCGCCAACAGACATTTCAGGGCCCCATACAGCTGAAGCACCTGCCCCCCCCCCCCCATTAAACCCTGCCCCCATCAACCCGGTCGCCCCGCCCCCAGCAAAAAAAAAAAAAAACGGCCCACATACAATATCCCGCTCCATGTTTCCCTTGGTCACGCACCTCACCATCTTCTAAAATAAACACCAGCAAGAAAGGAAAAGTGTAACTCCTATCACAGGGTCAGGTGTTCCCTCTTTTACTATCTGGTAAAAATGTACACTGCAACTAAACTAACGCCGATATAACACCGCCATATGGAGACCACATAGTGATCTGACACCAGCTTGGGTCACATCACATTACAGTGAATACAGCACTGATCCAGTAAAGTAGTACAATAACCCCTGAAATCAGGGACTCACTGGAGATGTCTAATCTGAGGAGTCGTTCTTTATCCCTTCTCTTCTGCATCCGTTCCACACCGCCATGATGACTTGTCCCGGCCACCCCTCATTCCTGTAGAAATTACACACAAATATCTTAGAATCCTCAATTTTCCAGCATCTCTTTACCCATTCCCACCTCTGTACAAACTACCCAGGGGTGTGAGAGCGGGTACAAGCCATAACTTAGAGGCCTAGTATCCTAAGGGATTGGAGGGTGGGGAGAGAACTGGCCCCCTGGAAATAATGCTACAACTATGGGCTGCTGCCCTCTCAATTATATTACCAGGTTGGTAGTCAAGACTCTAGGTAGGTAGACAGGCCCTATTTAGGTAGGTAGACCCCCACCGGATAAGTTGGTAGGCCAGCCCCAGGTAGGTTGGTGGGTACCTAGTCACGAGACACCTTTAGTTTGTAGGCGGCCAGGGCCCCCTTTATGTTTAGGAAGAGTCAGGGCCCCTGTAGAGTTAGGTAGCCAGGGCCCCCTTTAGCGTTAGGTAGAGTCAGGGACCCCTTTAGCGTTAGGTAGAGTCAGGGACCCCTTTAGCGTTAGGTAGAGTCAGGGACCCCTTTAGCGTTAGGTAGAGTCAGGGCCCCCTTTAGCGTTAGGTAGAGTCAGGGCCCCCTTTAGGGTTAGGCAGAGTAAAGGACCCCTTTAGGGTTAGGCAGAGTCAGGGACCCCGTTAGCGTTAGGTAGAGTCAGGGACCCCTTTAGCGTTAATTCGAGTCAGGGACCCCTTTAGCGTTAGGTAGAGTCAGGGACCCCTTTAGCGTTAGGTAGAGTCAGGGACCCCTTTAGCGTTAGGTAGAGTTAGGGACCCCTTTAGTGTTAGGTAGAGTCAGGGACCCCTTAAGGGTTAGCCAGGTAGCCAGGGCCCCCTGTAGAGATAGCCAGGTAGCCAGGGCCCCCATTTAGGGATAGATAGGTAGCCAGGGCCCCCTTTAGTGATAGCCTGGTAGTCAGGGCCCCCTTTATTTATAGCCAGGTAGCGAGGGCCCCTTTTATTTATAGCCAGGTAGCCAGGGCCCCCTTTATTTATAGCCAGGTAGCCAGGTTCCCCTTTAGTTCTAGCCAGGTAGCCAGGGCCCCCATTAGTTCTAGCCAGATAGCCAGGGCCCCCTTTAGTTCTAACCAGGTAGCGAGGGCCCCCTTTAGTTCTAGCCAGGTAGCCAGGGCCCCCTCTATTGCTAGCCAGGTAGCCAGGGCCCCCTTTAGTTCTAGCCAGGTAGCCAGGGCCCCCTTTAGTTCTAGCCAGGTAGCCAGGGCCCCCTTTAGTTCTAGCCAGGTAGCCAGGGCCCCCTTTAGTTCTAGGCAGGTAGCCAGGGCCCCCTTTAGTTCTAGCCAGGTAGCCAGGGCCCCCTTTAGTTCCAGCCAGGTAGTCAGGGCCCCTTTCCTTATATATAATAATAAAAAAAAACAACAAATCAGCCACTTACCTGAGCCTCGGTCCTGCCGCTCCGAGCTGCCGCCGGCTCCGTACTGCCGCCCTGCATAGGCGGCGCGGTGAAGTGGCGTCACCGCGTCGCCTACGTCAGCAGTAGGGGCCGGCGCCCGGCAGGCTGAAGGCCTAACACCTTCAGCCTGCCAGGGAGATCAGCGGAGCGCAGCGCTAGTGGCGCTGTGCTCCGCTGACACCGCGCAGCCCCGGGAGTCGGGGACATTAGTCCCCGACTCCTGGTCCGGTCTCTGAGCGCTCGGGACGCAGGGCCCGGGCCTTCAGGGACCGGATGCGCGGACGGGCCCCGGGGAGCGATGGCACTGCCTCCAGGGCCCGCAGCAGCTCGGGGCCAACACTGTGGGCCAGGCAGAGCCTGGTTCGACGGCTGCGCCGCCGGGCCCCGCTCTGTCATGGGGAATAAGGGGGCCTGCCGCAGGCGGGCCCCCCTTATTCCACCGGGCCCCATACGGGAGTACTGGTTGTACCCCCTGTATGGCGGCCCTGGCCGTTACAGTTACCAAGCATCTCTCTCTGTACTCATTGCTCCAGCTGCCCTGTCTGACCATAGTGATGTTACTCCCTGCTGAGTGTTATCAGTAGCACAGAAATGTGTTTACTGACAAACTTTAAACCTTTAGAGCTCTATAGCTTTGTGCACCACAGTTTACAAACCTCCTGCATTCATGTCACTGTAACAGGCTCAGCTAGGAATATGAGCTGATATGTCAATCACTGCTATAGAGCCACACATAGCCTGATTGGAAGTGGGAACCAGAAACTGGTTTTAACCCCTTAAGGACCCGGCGTTTTTTTTTGGTGACACGTTTTTATTTTTCCATCTACATAGACACATGAGGGCTTTTATTTTGCGGGACAAGATGTACTTTCTAATGGTGTTATTCATTATACTATAGAATATACTGGGAAAACGCAAAAAAATTCCAAGTGGGACAAATTGTGAACAAAAATGTATTTTCGCCATGTATGCGGGGGTTTTGCTTTTACGGCGTTCAATCTTCGGTAAATATAATGTGTTATCTGTATTCTACAGGTTGTTACGCATCCGGCAATACCAAATATGTAGGGTTTTCGTTGTGTTTTGGTACCGTAAAAAAATTCCAAACATTTTCTATTTTTGAAATTTGCGCCACGGCGTCATTTTGTGCGACCAATACCTTTTTTTTACTAACACCTACGGACATCCGTGAGGCAGCATTTTTTTGCGGCCTGAAGTGTACTTTTTATCGCTAGCAGTTTGGAATGCATGCGACTTTTTTGATCATTTTTATTCCATTTTTTTGAGTGACGTAAAATGACCAAAAAACGCAATTTTGGCGTTTGAAATTCTTTTTCTTCTATGGTGTTCAGCTTACGGGATAAATGATGTTATATTTTTATAGATCGGACTTTTTCGGACGCGGCGATACCAAATATGTGTAACTTTTTTATTATTTTAATGATTTTATTTGTAAAATGGGGAAAGGGGGTGATTTGAACTTTTAATGCTTTTTTTTTTTGTACTTTAAAACTTTATTTATTTATTTTTTTACTGTAACATTTAGTTCCCCTATGGTGCTTGACCATTAGGGGGCGCGATTGTTAATACAACCTAATGCTTTGCATAGGCAATGCATTAGGGTGTACAAAGATGGCGGTTTCCCCACTTCCTGTCTGCGGACGGAAGTGGGGCAAACCGGTCAGTGTAAGTGACGGGAGCCTTCACAGGGCTCCCCAACACCATGCCCGGTCGTCGGATCGGCGCAGCATAGCTGCGCTGATGCCGATGACCGTAACGATCGGTGCGCGGCACCGATCGGCGTTCATTCAGACGCTGCGGCCATCTTTGCCGCGGTGTCTGATGGGTTAAACAGCGCCAGTGGGCGGAGCCACCCACCGGCGCTGTTACTGCCGGGTGTTAGCGGCGATTAGCCGCTTACACCCGGCGGCTGAGGGGGGGGTCGCGGAGCGATCGCCCTGCAAAGTCCCTTAGCGGCCCTGGGACGTACTCATACGCCCAAGGTAGTTAAGGGGTTAAAGAGCAAGCTCTGTGAAACCGCATGGTGGGAACACCCCTTTAAGAGGCAATCGCTGCTATGAGTAATTTTAGCCAAGCCCGCTGATTTTACTGGAGTTGGCCAGTAGTTTAATGCATTTAGAGGCCTCATGAGTCAGATGCTGAGGGAGAAATAAGGGTAAGTTTACATAATATTTTTAAATTCTGCCTTGAGGTCCTGATTGAAAACTTAAAGAAAACCTTTCCCACTGACTTCAATGGAAAATCCATGCTGTAGTCCCTACAATGTGGATTTTCGGCACATGGCTTTGAAATCCTACACGTGGACAAAAGAACTTTGAACATGTTCATTCTTCAGTCAGATTCATCATAGGATCCACATGGAAATTTAATATTGAAGTCAATGGAAAGGCTAAAATCCTCAAGCAGTCAGTGTCCAAACATTTAAACATGGATTGCATGTGGATATTGACATGGATCTGCATCAAAAACTTCCAGTGGTCAATGTGATCTATGATGCAACCTATACTGGGTGGGTTTTGGCAGTTCCTTTTGCATTTTAAACAACTTTGAGGAGGAGGAAGAATCCCAGAGCCATGTCACCTAAAAGCTTCCACTGGCGTTTGGATAAGGATATAGAGAAATTGATTTCCAAGGTGAGTGTTCATGCTAGTGTCAGTAAGGTCTGTAAGTCCAAAATTAAAACAGGTGTACAATCACAGAAAATGGCAACTGGGAGCATGGGTACAGTTTACTGGGTGCGCTTCTGGGCATCACATGGTTTTCTGTGTACCAATAAACTGAATGGCCCTTTCTATCAATTTCTGACAGCAATCTACCTGTGGAATCCACATCTAAAATCCACTTCCAAATCCTCATGTAATCTTTGTCTACATTTTCAAAAACACTTCTGAAAACTGCAACTAACGCTGAGGATTTCACAGGTGGAATATATATGGATTACACATGTAATCCTTTTACATGTAAACATTCCCTAAGGCACCTCCATAGGTGTCCAACAGCAGCTTGCTCCCCTCCACCCATCCAGAGTACATGTAAGTGTATGGTGGAGTCAGGAGAGATAGCTTTCAACTAGTGTTGAGCGATTATTATCGACAAAGTTGAAATCGGCACAGTTTTTTATGGTGATCGGATTTTTTAGATCATGCGATAATTTAGGTTAAAATCTGTGCATCATCTATTAAGATCGCGCCTTTTTCGGCGCTTCCTGTAATTTTGGCGGCCAGCAAATCAGATTACAGAATAGAGCAGGGTGAGATGTGTGTGCGATGTCATGACTGGGATGTGTATGGTTGCGATTGGCTGGAAAAATCACATGACCTCGTTTTACATAGAACAGCGTTTCCTGTTCAGCCTCAGTGTCTCTCAGTGTCTCAGAGCAGAAGGACGTGCGCTCTGCTTGTGTCCAAACAGCTCAGCGAAATTATTCTATTTCTTCACAGAGAAACCTCTACTATTAGCTGTGATCCTTACAATTTAGTTAGATTAGAGATTGGAAGATTTTATGTAGTTAGCTAGAGAATATTAAAGTAGCATCTACTGCTGTAAAATCACGAGGGTGGAGCAGAGGGGGAGCCCCCGTGGGCGAACACAGACAAGCTCTATAAAGAATACTGGATAAAGTTCACCAAGACTTAGTGTAGACATTGCAATAGCTTTATTATTAACAGTTTTCTATTGAAATATTTCCTGGATATTGGGCAGCCTGAACTTATAGGATACACATCTTTTCTAGTAGCTGCAGGTCTCTTTGTTAGATGAAAAACTCCACTTTTATTATCAGTATACATTTCAGATAGGTGTTCATTTTCAATTTTGCAAATTCCACCTTTGTTGATATATCCACCTTGTACTTAAATTAGAATCCAGCAAGTCAGCACAGGTTGATAGCTGCCAAAAATATCTTGAAATATCCGAATATATTTCAGATACGTGTTTTTTGACTTTGGCGCACTACAGCTTTGCTCATTGAGGCACCTTGCACTTAAATATGAATACTGCAATTTTTTTAGTTACCACAGGTGAATTGATAGGTGCCAAAAAATACCTTTTATTATCCGAATACATTACAGATACGTGTTTTTTGACTTTGGCGCAGGCCAGCTTTGTTGATAGATCTACTTTGCAGTTAAATTTGAATACAGCAATTTTGTAATCACCACAGGTGAATTGATAGGTGCCAAAAATACCTTTTATTATCCGAATACATTACAGATACGTGTTTTTTGCACTTTTGCCCAGTCCAGATTTGTTGATAGAGCCACCTTGCAGTTAAATTTGAATCCAGCAATTGTGTAGTTACCACAGGTGAATTGATAGGTGCCAAAAAATACCTTTTATTATCCGAATACATTACAGATACGTGTTTTTTGACTTTGGTGCACTACAGCTTTGTTCATTGAGGCACCTTGCACTTAAATGTGAATACTGCAATTTTTTAGTCACCACAGGTGAATTGATAGGTGCCAAAAAATACCTTTTATTATCCGAATACATTTCAGATACGTGTTTTTTTTCACTTTGGCGCAGGCCAGCTTTGTTGATAGATCTACTTTGCAGTTAAATTTGAATACAGCAATTTTGTAGTCACCACAGGTGAATTGATAGGTGCCAAAAATACCTTTTATTATCCAAATACATTACAGATACGTGTTTTTTGCACTTTTGCCCAGTCCAGATTTGTTGATAGAGCCACCTTGCAGTTAAATTTGAATCCAGCAATTGTGTAGTTACCACAGGTGAATTGATAAGTGCCAAAAAATACCTTTTATTATCCGAATACATTACAGATACGTGTTTTTTGACTTTGGCGCACTACAGCTTTGTTCATTGACGCAGCTTGCACGTAAATCTGAAAACAGCAATTTTATAGTCACCACAGGTGAATTGAAAGGTGCAAAAAATACCGTGTATTATACGAAAACATAACAGATACGTGTTTTTTGCACTTTTGCCCATTCCAGATTTGTTGATAGAGACACCTTGCAGTTAAATTTGAATCCAGCAATTTTGTTTTGATTAGAGGGATTTGAGAATAGCTCTGATTTGCCGTCTTTTAATAAGAGACTTTCCAAAACTATACCATACCTTCTCAAATTTTTATATTTCTGGAACTGGAAAGCGAAATGCAGGTGGTAAGCGAGCAAAGAGGGTGGTAGCACATGGAGGTAGAGGTAAAAGGGAGAAGGTGCTCCTTCCAGTGCTGGCGACAACAACGCATGCCAGCGGATCGTCAGTTGCAGGACCGTCAGGCCTTTTCATCCGGTGGGTAAGGGCCCTGTGAATCTCAGTTTAAAGAACAGCGTCGCCAATCTGTCCTTCAGTGGTTAATGCAACCTGCATCCAGCAGTCTTACCTCCTCGTCCTCCCAGTCATGGCCACAAAAATTGGTCATCATCATCGTCCCTGTGGGGTTTGCGGTGTTTGGGGTCATGGGTGGGAGTCCAGGAGGGGGATAGTCAATGTCCCGTTTTAACTTTAAAAAGGTGGTTCAAAGGGCTCCCCTTTTTTTGGCCCCTTTTTAATCTTTGGGGCCCGACAGGTTTAAGCGTCATGCTTTGGCCCCGGACAGGGATTAGTTTAATTTCCAAAATTGGGAAAAATAAAATGGTGGTTGAAAGGGCTCCTTTTTTTCCGGGGACTTTTTAAATGTGGGTTCCCGACAGGTTTTTAAGGGTCATGCGCGGTCCGGCGGGTTTTGTCAAAGTCCAGTTCAACTAAAAAAAGGGGTTGAAAGACTCCCTTTTTTCCCCCCACTTTTTAATTCTGGGGGGCAGACAGGGTTTTTTTGGTAAAAACTGCCGGTCCCGGACAAATTCAAGGGGGAATGTCCCCGTTTTAACTAAAATTGGGTGGGTTTTAAAAAACTCCTTTTTCCCGGCCAATTTTTAAACCCGTGGGGTTTAGACGGTTTTAAAGGGGGGAAAGCTGGCGGTCCCAGGGGGCCCGGGTTTTCAATGTCTAGTTTTAACTTAAAAAGGGGGGTTTTAAAGATACTTTTTCCGGCAAATTTTTTAAAACTGTGGGTCAGCCAGGTTTTTAGGGGGCAGATGCGTTCCCCCGGGCAGGGGGTTTTTTCAATTTTCAGTTCAAAAAAAATGTTTGGGTTTAAATTAAAAACTGCTTTTGGCACTTTTTTAAATTTTTGGGTTTATTTCAGTTTAAGGGTCATTTCTGTGGGACAAGGGCAGGGTTTGTGAATGGGTGTGACTTTTTTTTTTGGCTTTTATAGCCTAAGTGGTTATGCCTTAAAATGTAGCAGGTATCCATTTGATGTTGTGGCTTTTCAAAAGGGGTTTTGGGGGGGGGGGGGGGGGGGGCCAAAACCAAAATGGGGGAAATTGGACAGTGGGGAAACCCCCAAAATGGGGATTTAATAAAAATTTTTCTAAAAATATGTGATTTTAAAAAAGGTGAAAACTCTGAGACTACAGCATTTCTCAACCCCCCTTGGTTACCACAAAGTTCCCCTAGTCACGACCCGGAGCTTTAAAGGCCACCCCTTTTCCCCGGGGAATCATTCCCTTTTCCCGATGAAGGCAGAATGGGAAAGGTCTTTTAAAAGGGACCGGGTAAACAATATGTTTTTTTTTTTGTATACAGAAAAAACTTTGCTGGGGTGTTATTAGATCCCTTTCTTTTTCTGATGATGAAGCCCTTTTAATCTGCTGTTAAGGGAAAAGGGTTTTTTCTTTTGTTTTACAGATTTCCCCAAGTTTTTAGTTTGATTTTTGGTGAAACATTTTCACAGGGTCCCCTTATGCTCTGGGGTGTGTGTCTGTGTGGTTGGGGTCTTGGGTGGGATGATTTGTTTACATTACTTTTGCTGGCTTAGAGATAAAATTTTTTTCCTTTACAGTGCCGTCTGGGGCTTGTGTCTTTTGGGTGTATTGAATTTCCCCTGTGGTTTCTGTTTTTAGGGTTTACTTAAATTTTGAGACGCTCCCTTTGGGTTCCTCATTTCCCCCCCTCCCTCTCCCTCTCTCCACTGCGGGTTCTTTAAATCAGCTTGATTTTTTTACATCTTTTCTCTCATGCTGGAAGGAGGGGCAGTACTTGGTTTGGGGGGCCAAAAACCCCCTTTTAAATTTCCCGCTTCTTCCCGCCCTGTTTGGGTGTTTGAATGAAGGTGTTGTTTGCTCTCCCCTTTAGACTTTAATGGTCATCGCTCATAATCGACTGTTTAAACTATCGAAAAACCTTAGGATGGTGGCCGACTATCGACTATCGCCCGATGTCGATAGCCAACGTAATCGCTCAACACTACTTTCAACCAACAGCTATCTGATGACAATGGCCAGCTTAATACTGGTATAGAACCCACTTTACCATCAGAATACACAAAATTTACTATCAAACAAGTTTTGCACATTGGTTGCTCATATATGCTCTCTTTAATCCCCACATACTCTAATGGATCAAGATCTGGAGACTTCATTAAATCAAAGGTGGACTGACCAGTGGGCATGAGAGCATTGCCCTGATCCCTTAGCCACAGACCAATGCCCATTACTTTTCACACCATGAATTTGAAATCAGTAGTTCAGTATGCGGACTAGCTAGTAAAAGGAATGGCCATCATATTACACAAAGATTTTAAAAAGGAATCCAATGTGAAATCCCTGTTCATTAAAATCTGTCATGTGAACATACCCTAACTCCTTTCTGCACCAGCAGTAAGCCTCACAAACATCTGTACCTACTCCTACCTGCAGATTCCTACATACTGCCACAGTTCTGAATAGATAGATGATGCAGCAGTAACCGAGAATGATCAGTCCAAGCAATATTTTTCCAATCTTTAATGAAATGTCCAGTTTTGATGCTCCTTATCTACTGTTCTGAACTGGAATTTTCTGGATGAACTTCACTACGTGCATTATTCCCTATAATTTTCAAAGACTGTTTTGTATGATAATCTCATATCATCAGCTTAAAGGGAATCTGTCGCCAATTTTTTTTTTTTTTTACTTATTCAAACAAGACACTGATCCATATTGTTTTCTTCTTAGCCAATCTTCTTAGATTTCTCAATTCTGTTGTCTATATATGATCGTGGGGACAGCTTTCTTGCCTGCACTGCTTAAAGAGCATTTAGAGAATGGTTTACAGCAGCTTCATGGATATAGGATCCTTTGAACAGGAGTAGACACATTGACTTCTATAGGAGAGTTTTCTAGGCGTGCTCTGTGACCTGGAAAGAAGTCAGTGTGCAGGGAAGGGGAGAGAGAGCTGTGACTATCTCCTATAGTGACTGGTTGATCCTGTGTTAACTATACACATTGGTGTCACCTATCAGTGTAATCCTACTTTTACTGATAAGAAGCAGACTAATGAAAATCTTTCTTTACAAAACAGGAAATGTCAGACTATTATTAGTCCTAGTGGCCAAAATGAAAACTACAGGACTTAAAGGGGTTGTCTCATAACTGGCTTTCAGCCTACCTCAGTAATTTTCTGTCTGATGATTTTTTTAATACAGGGGCGTGCAGCATCTCCTCCCCCTCCCCTCCTCCCTGCACCTATGTCATGATGCCAGTGCTTGCGCTCGATGCTAAAATTCAGCACTGAGAGAACATCTTTGTGATCCAGGCAAGCTATAATAGTTTGGCCAGATCACTGAGCTGCCCCATGCCTCCTGCTCAGAGTGAGTGAAGAAGAAGTTATAAAAAGTTACTCTAGCTGCTAGACTTCCACAGCAGCAGAACCTCCAGCCAAGTACCTGCTGGGAGGGTGAGGGCTCTTCTCTGACTTCTTGTTCGCTGAGAGGAGGGGGGGGGGGCCTGTTACGCTGCTGGATTAACCCTGTGTGTGCCTGCTCACTGCTAGGGAAACTGCACTGAGGTGCTGCTGTGGATGCTGCTCTTATTACACTTCACTGTGCTGTGCTTTCTTCAGCTTACATCGTACTGTCCATAAAGCAGCTTCATCTCTGCTCTCCTGAATCCACAAGAGCACCTCAGTGCAGTCCCCACAGCAGTGAGCAGGAACACACAGGGTTAACCCGGCAGTGTAACAGGTCCCCCTCTCCTCTCAGCTACACAGAAGCCGGAGAAGAGCACTCCCCCTTCCTGCTGTGAATACACTGTGCTGTGCAGGACTGGCTCTGTGAGCGCTCCTGTTTCCGACCTGCATTGAGAAGCTGCTGACTTCACCAGCACTGGCAGCCAGTGAGAGAAAAATCAACAGGTCAGTGGCTATAGTGATCTGAGGAGTTGATGCACTCCTACTACCAGGGATAACTCAAAATCAGTAAAACATTTGTAATGGACATATGTTGGAAAGCTGCTTGTTTTTTAAAGATCTTTAAATTTAAGCCTAATCACTGTAGTGAGACAACCCCTTTAAGAATTATAAAAAATATTAAATTGATAAGAAAGATCTAAAAAAAATAACAAAAAATTATTTAAAAATGTGTTCAACATAAAAACATAAGTTAAACAATAATTCATTTTTTGATGACACATTCCCTTTAACTGCCCCCTAATTCATAGATCTCGTTGAGGATCTTTTTTGTCACAAAATACAAAACTAGCTGTAAAAAAGCTGATGCTATAAACCTGGCCATGAATACAGCAAGTTTTTTTATGTCCCTAATGTTAACCATTAGGCCACTCTTGCTTCACAGTAATATAGGCTTTCTCAATTGTATGCACGTTCTTGTGACATGCATTTAACTGAGATAAACGGTGGGGCAGAGAGAGCTATGCGCTCTATGCCCCTGGTGTATGTCGCTGTGCAGACAGAGCGATGAAGTGATGTCATCGCTCTGCTTGCGCTGCTTCCTCTCAAAGGCTCCAAATCTAAAGCTCCAGGCTTGGGGCTGAAAGCAGACAGACTCACTGGGGGAGTGTGGAGAAGTGAGTACCTGCCTACTGGGGACCCCTAATCTACCTACCGAGGGGAAGCCCTAATCTACCTACTTACCTACTGGGAGGCTCCTAATCTACCTACCTTCCTACTGGGGGCTCCTAATCTACCTTCCTACCTACTGGGGGCCCTTAATCTACCTACCTACTGGGGGGCCCCTAATTTACCTACCTACTGTGGGCCCCTATCTACCTACCTAGTGGAAGGCCACTATCTACCTACCTACTGGGGGCGCCTATTATCTAACTAATGGGGTGCCCCTAATCTACCTAACTACTGGGGAACTCTATAAACTTACCTACCTACTGGGGGCCCTATAAACCTACCTACAAGAGGAGGACAAATATATCTATTCAACTAATATGAGCCCTATATAACTGACTACTGACGGGGTGCCTATATACCTAGCTACAAGGGACCCTACTTACTTAACTATCAGGGCACGAGGGGATAATTATTGCCATTTGGGACACTATGGATGGGGAGTTTGTACATGGGAGGGGGGGCACAGGTAGGAAGTTGATAGAAAAGTGAGGAGTCTCAGGTGTTTGTGTTGTGAATTTGTGAGCTGGTAGACTGACCTCACTGTCTTTTTAACTGGGATCTGTCATGTGATGTACGATTGATGAGTCTGGTCTGTTACATTGCATGCTGCTATTTTGAAGTTTTGACATGCGTTAACCCCTTAATCCGAACACCTGAAAAGTAGTTGATGACTAGAACATTTTTTTAGTTTTTGCCACCTTGCGTTTCAACAGTTGTAACTTTTTTATTTTTTCAATGACGCAGTTGTATGAGGCCTCGTTTTATTTGAGAAAAGTTGTACATTATAGGGGAATAGTTTAAGTTCACTTATAAATAATTGCAGAATTTTTTTATTTTTTAAAAAGAAAAAAATATATATATATATATATTTTTTACACCATTCCCACATTTCACACTTAATAAACTTGTTAGATTAATTCTCCCAGGTTATTACAATCGTGTGGATACCTAATATGTTTAGATTTTTTTTGTGTGTGTGTGTAATATATGCACAATTATTTTTTATTAAATACTTATTTTTATTTTATTATTTATTTTTTTTATTAATTTTTTACACTTTTTCATTTTTTTTTTTTTTTTTTACTTTTTTTTTAAATCCTCTGAAGGGAGAACTGTTTTACATTTTATTTCTTACACTTAGTAATGTATTAGCATATTCATATATGCTAATACATAATAATCTGTGTCAGTCTGACACAGTCAGTGATCAGAACAGCACACAGTCTGCCCTGGTCACTGGGTTGATACACAGACAGCCCTGTGGCTACTCTAGGTCTCCAGGGCTGACTGTGCAGCCATTCCCCATGCTCTGTCGAGTTACCGGGTGACGATCCGCCGCAATCAAAGGGTTAAAGCACCGAGGTACGGAGGTTTCCCCCGCTTCTCGGTGCTCGTAGGAGATGCTCTGGGATCAGTGCTGTGTAGTACAGTCCCAATCTCAGCACAGCTGCGGCGCCCTGAGCTGAAAACTCCAATGTCTGCAGCGATGTCAAAAGACGTCGCTGCAGATGATGTCTAAAGTCGGCGGGTGGTCGTTAAGGAGTTAAAGCATCGAGTAAGACAAGGGAGGGGCTGTAACCATAGTTAAATGGACAGTGAAAGAAAAATAGCCAGCCTATTAGCTGGCTCTGTCTGTCTGTCTGTGAGGGAGTGAGAGAGAAGATCATCAAAGTTGCAAGAGAAACACTCCGTTACTCTCTCTCAGGGAATTTCCAGCTAATCAGTACATCTGTGGGTGTATACATCCGTGACTGAAACGTGTGGAAATCAGAGGGATCTGCTGTCTTATCGCGGTTAGAGGAGAAGTGTTAAAACGGACTAAATGTCATCTGCAACATCCAATGTTGACAGAGGGCAACCCCATCCGAAACCGGTGATTGGAAATTAGCCAAGTAAAAACTCGGACCTGGTAAGCATGCACGCCAGTGAGATAGAGACATTGGTTAGGTCTGTAGACAGAGTAGTTAGGGTCTTATCTAGAGTCAGGCCTTAAACAGATGTTTCCAGAAATAACATCTGGTGTTGGTAACTTTGTTCATTGTACATGTTGGGGAGATCTTTAGCTGGTTAACGGTACTCTGGGAATAGTGGGTACTTTCAGAGCTTTGAAAACCCTTGTGCTACACTGTGAGCTTATCCCTGAAATAGGCGTCCACACTATCTTTCCAGTTACACAGGGTTTTAATGAGGTAAATAGTGGTCAGATTTTCTGAGTCCGCTGATAGGTAAAACACCGGTGAGTTCAGAGGATATAGTAAGGTGGCACGCTGCTTTGCACAAGGGTCCCGGTTTGTGTATACGTGTACGTGTTCTTGTGATATCCGGATTATATCCCTTTTTATTCAGATTCCAGTAGAAATATTAATTGGTCTAAACTGGTAATAGAGTAGTTTCTCTTGTCTGTAACTTTGCTGTATTCTGAGAAGCCCACTTCGGTACACGGCTTCCAACTTGCCGTAGTTGGCAGGATACAGCGACCGTTATTGTCAGAGAAATAGGGGGAGAACTTCCCCCAGTGCCAGTGGCGCTGGCCTAGGGCTCAGTTTAGAGTGTCTCTGCCATGCCCACCCAAGTAGGATACGTATCCTGTGGGGACATTATGACAACATCTCCCCAAAATTGATGAAAAAAACATGACGTTGCAGGACTGGGCTGAGAGGGTAGTTAAAATATGTAACCTGGTTCTGGAGATGAAGGCGGAGATAGCATTGTGGGCCCTAGAGTGTGATGTTAGATGTACAGTGATGGTATGGCCCGAGTTCAAGAGGGACACTTTGGAGAAAATATCTTCCTTGCTGGAAAGAGCCCAAGGGAGGGCATGCCAAGATAGTGCAACCGTGAAACCACTTCTTTATCCGGCGACAACAAGACCCTAATGCAATAATCTAATGCCCTACAGGAAAAATGGAATGCGATTAGGTGGTGAGACCCATAGAGCATGGGAGCTTTTCATGAAGTGGACAATCTACTCTGAGATCAGTTCATACTGGGCCTGTCCAACAAGTCCTTACAGGACAAATTGCAATAAATGACTCAGATGAAGCCTACCTATCTTTTTACAGTGTTTACTTAGCAGCCATAGACAGAGAGGAAGAACCCATGCCTATGACCGCGAAAGCAGTCAGCAGCACCCAAGCAATTAGAGGCTGCTCGGGGTCTGAAGATTTGGAGTACTTAAAAGATGTGGTCCAGACTCTGCAAACAGTATTGAGAGAACTTCAATTGGAAGTATCCCAGATGAAGGGTGGCTGGGCCCTCATCCGAGGTTGCAGGTGTGGCAAGTTTGCCACCCAGGGAGAGAGATGTGCAGCCAACAGGTGCTCCCCCAGAAGATACGTTTGAGGCCCTTGAGTCTGTACCTTCACGTAGGACACCTAGGACCAATGCCAGAGTAGCCCCTCAGTGATATGCACAAGATGAGTTTGTATGGGGAGGATGCCAACCTCTAGTGGAATGGCATGTGGACTGATAGACTGGCCCCACTGTCCTTCTTATTAGGAGCCGTCATCTGATGTATGATTGATAGTTCAGATCTATTACATTGCATTCTGCTGTTCTGATGTTGTGACATGAGTTAAAGTATCAAGCGTTTACTTAACCAGGTAATTAGTAACATAGTGGTCTGGAGCAGATGGAAAAGAATAGGGAAGGTGAATGACACAGACAAGAAATCATCTGTGAGTCACTAAATGTAACTGCATTGTGTGCACTTGTATCTACCACTATGTGGTCACTGTATAAGGTAGTATACAGTCTGCAGATCCTGTGTACACTTGTATCTACCGACATATGGTCACTGTATGGAGGTAATAAACAGTCTGGACCTTTGTACACTGGTATCTACCACAATATGGGCACTGCATGGCAGTAATATTGGTCTTGGTGTAATGATTTAAATTCAATAATAGTATGGTGTTATTATTTAGCCACTTTATGGTGGGGATATGTGGTTGTGATATGGCGATCTTATTTAGTATTGTTGTTATTTGGATATATTGGTCTTGGTATAGTGGTTTGGTCAGTAAAATTATAGTGGTATTAGTCACTATGTTGTAGTGACATGTAGCTGTATTATTTGGTCTTTGCATATTGTTGTTTTTTGGCTATGGTGGGGTTAGTGAGGGATTAGGGGGCCAGATGCTTCAGCTGTATGGTACCCTGAAATTTCTGATGGCGACCCTGATGTTAACCCTGATGTTAACTATAGCATAATTTATATTTGTGTATTGATCCCTCAACATACAACATTAATTGGTTCCGGGTCGACCATTGTATGTTGAAACCATTGTATGTTGAGACCATAAATTTAAGGAAATTGGTAACTGATTCTGAGGTCCCAAAATATGATCACAATACAATACAAAAAAAAGTTAAAGAGAATTTTACAAAAAAATTAATACAGATAAAATAAGTCCTTACAAATAACATACTGTATACACAAAGCACCAGAAAAAAAGAAGATGGGGTTCTTAGCTTATACCCAAAAGAGCTGCTCATCCTGACCCATGTAAAAAGCAGTAGAGGATGTAGTGCCGCACCATACTGTAGAGAGACCAGGGGATTTGCTAGGGTCCTAAAACATTTAGGGCTTGGGCCTTCTGTGTTATATTTTGCTTAGAAGGGCTGGGTTCACACAGCATTTTTCACACCAAATTTTGAACTGGAGAATGTATTTATACAGAGAACAAGATGTATGTTACTGTCACTAATTTTCTGCATATTTCACGTTGATACTGTCCATTACCTCAGCAGTATATTGTACAATGAAAATCAGCACTGACTAATTAGCTGATTCAAAAGTGCTCATCTATGTATAATAGTTTAATACCTTATAAATAACATCATACAGTACCAAATAATACATCTATACAGTACATGAAGCAAATATGACCTACATATGTTTGTTACTAAAAATAAACCTACAATACCAAGACCCAATGATATTACTACTCAAGGACCAAATAATCCTGCCAGACCATGACCAAATGTTGACCACCACATGTGACTACCAGTTGTATGCAGGCGCTCTGCAAGCATATAAATGATTACACTGCAGCTGCATGCAGTGACTCACAGGTGACGTCTTCTCTGATTAAAGTCATTCACTTTCCCTTTTCTTTTCCATCCAGCCCACACCACCATGATGACTTATCCTAGTCACAATTCGTCTCTGCAGAATTGTCCACAAAATGTTAGAATCCTCGATTCTCCAACACCTATGTACCTTCCTACCTACCATTATGTAGGTAGGTCTATATGTCCCCAAAAAATTATAGGGCTCCCCAGTCTGTAGTTAGAGCTTCATGTCCCACAGTAGATTATAGGGCTCCCCAGTCTGTAGATAGGTCTATAAGTCCCCCAGTAGGTTATAGGGGACCCCAGTCTGTAGGTAGGTATATATGTCCCCCCTGTAGGTTATGGGGCTCCCCAGTCTATAGGTAGGTCAATATGTCCCCCAGTAGATTATAGGGCCACCAGTATGTAGCTAGGTATGCATGTCCCTCCAGGTTACAGGCCTCCCCAGTCTTAAGGTAGCTATATATGCCCCCAGTAGGTTATAAGGCTCTCCAGTCTTCTAAGTAGGTCTATATGTCCCCAGTAGCTGATATTGCTCTGCAGTCTGTAGGTAGATATATATGTCCCTCCAGTAGTTTATACTTGTATAGGGCTTCTCAGTATGAATGTAGGTATATTTGTCCCCCAGTAAGTTATAATGCTCTCCTAACTGTAGGTACAGTAGGTATATATGTCCCCCAGTAGGTGATAGGGCCCCGAGTAAATAGGTAGGTCTGTATGTCCCCCAGTAAGTTATAGGGCTCTTCAGTATGAGGTAGGTATGTATGTCTGCCTGCTACGTGATAGGGCTTTCTAGTCAGTAGGTAGGTTTATGTCCCCCAGTAGTTTGTAAGACCAACCAGTATGAATGTAGGTATTTATGTCCCCCAGTTAGTTATAGGGCTCCCAAGTATGCAGGTAGATATATACGTTCCCCAGTAGGTTATAGGGCTCCACAGTCTATAAACAGGTCTACATGTCCCCCATCTGCATCAGAGGTTCCATTCAGACCTTCCATCTCAAAGGTGACTCTGGATTCCTTAAATGACAGACACCAACTGTTCCTGATGGAACCAATTCACTGCAATGGGATCCATAGAGTTTTGGTCTTGGTTTATTTTTTGTCATTTTTGATGGAATCTGAGACAGAGGCCAAAAACGGAATGGCTCACACAGATTAAAACCAAGCATTTAACTCCTTTAATCTTATAATAGTGGGAGACAAAAACAAATTGTCTTGTATTTCTGTTTTATTAAGTTTGTAAATCACTTAGAACTTCATAAATCCCTTCAATTCTTCTATGTACTGTATATTAGTTGCCTATCCAATGTAGTGCATAGTCTCCATAAAGGAAAACATATAGGAATTGTAAATGTTTTAGTGTCCATTACTATAATGCCCTACTGTCTGCAAAACTTCAAATGAATCAGTATCTTTGACCTGGCCTTTGAAGTCACAAATACATTATAGCTTGTGATAAAAGAAAGATTATTTATAACCTCTTTGGTTTATGTTTGTCCACTTACCCAGCAGGCTCTCCAAGGTTTGGGGATATTATGTCAAGAGCTGTTAAATCTTTGTGATGGTTTGGCTGCCCCCTAAGGTGCTTCGACTTTCTAAGAGTCTGTAATATATGCCAAGCATTCACGTGAAAGCATTCAAGAAGCTGACAGCTTTAAGTGTCCTGTATTTGTAAGTTAGAGTGGCATTAAATCTAAAGAAAACAAAACTAGAAAATTATTCCTTTCTGTCTTTCCACAGTATCTTAAATGTTGATAGTGCCTCATTCACAAGATTCCTGGATGAGTGAAGGGATGAAAAGGACCATCTGTCTTCCGGAAACTCTAGGTGACATATTCAACTCCTGCTCAAACAGTAGGAGCTGAAGTCAGTGTATGTAGTAATAACAGACAACTATGTGGTGACTCTCGATGGATGAAATATAGATGTCAGGATGTATGGATGTACAGAATAGACAATCATCAACATTGTACTGTATCTAGCAGCAGCACATTCAAATAACAGTCAAAGGCCATGCTAAATTTATGTTACATCTGCTGATGGAAAATAATGTAAAAGATTGCTTGTCCTCATCTGCCATTATGTCATAAAACAATATAAAATTATTCTTCCTTTTCCTTTACATTGCAATAAAGACAAGAAGTGGTTCAGTAATGAGGCACCATTGTTCCTAATAATTTGGTATTAACTCCTTAAACTATATATATATATATATATAATATATATTTAAAAATTACTATATATATATTATATATAATATTGTGTGTGTTGTGTGTGTGTATGTGTGCACAATTTTATATTAAATATAGATAGATTTGCACTTTCTTAAATAAAAAAAAAACTGTTAAACTTTAATATACACATATCATGTATTACAATCAAACAACCAGGAACTACACCCCAGTTGCTCATAAGGCTAGGCCTATATCATATCTGGCCTCCTACCATATCTAGATCACTCTCCAAAGATTGCAATACATAACAAAATACGCCAAACCGAGAGTCTATAATCAAAAATGTACAAAATCTTTATTTAGTCAACAACAATTAAAAATATTTAAAAATATGAGGCACACAGAAAATCACCAAGTGGTAATATAGGTGATCCAAAGATCCAGGTTAGCACCCCTACTAAAAGTTGTAATTTTAGGCATGTATCATTACATATAAACAGGTATGCCAGTTATTATATCTATTGCTCCTACCAATTGTCATTTAAATGGATACATCCAATTATAAACAGACATTTAGAGCTCCACAATGGAAACAGCATATAAAAAGCATAACCAAAAGTATCATAATACTTAACCAATAGGGTGGTAACTGGAAGGTATCACCTATAACCCCAACGCACGTTTCGCGTTTAGATCGCTTCCTCAGGGGGTGATAACGCTACCTCCATCTGACAGACTTTAAATACTATCTAGGATTGCCAACACCTGAGGTCTTCTCGGCGCCGTGTTCGGAAGGAAGGCGTCAAATGCCCCACTTACGCCAATCCCGCGGCAATGCGCATGCGCGAGAGAAATTCTCCCGGACACGCCCGCTTCGGCATCTAACCGTGCTGGGACTAATCTAGTTTCCCAGGGCTGACTGTGAAGAGCTTTCCTGGCCTTTATTGGAGACTGGGGATCCTGGTGACCTGATCAGTCAGGGGTATCTCCTTTGAAGGTTAAATGGCAGTAATCTTAGAAAGCCTCCGATCCCTGCCATGCTCAGAGGCTGCTCTAGGAACAGAACTGTAAGTTACAGCTAGTGCACCCGCAGGGCTGGAAGCGGCGAAATCCGCTCTGTGGCAGAAGCATTATTAGACGTTACCACTGACAAAGGACCTGCACTATCCATCATCAAAAGATAGCGGGCAATCATTAAGGGTAGAAGGGTTTGTCTGGGATTAGATAGCATAGTCTGTGATTTGCTACAAATAACTGAACTCTTGCCCGTGGACTCTGTGTTGGATTGCATATGATCCCCATATATTTAATTGAGGTTGAGCTCCTATTACAGTCAAAACCAATGGGCAAAACCAGCAGTGTTTCTGGAAAATACTGAGAACAACAACTGTCAAAACAAAAGTAGATTTTAAATGGGTTGTACAGTTTTTTTTTCACTGTGGATCCTTTAAAAAGTTCTGCCACAAAAACAAATCTTTTTAATGTAAATGTCCATGTTGGAACATATTAGTTTTTTTTTGTATGCATTTCTATTGATATAAGTTAAGAATTTTTTATTTAACTTAGGGGTTGAGACTCAAATATTCTTTTTACAGTGCTCCAAGTGTTTTGCTTCCATTTACAGAGCCATAGATTCAAATAAATTAATCTATCTACATATAGATTTATACCGCTTCTATTATACAAAAAAAACATGCACCAAGAAAACTTCCAAATACCATCTACAAGACCTAATGTAAACATGTAGAGCTTCATCAAGTGGCTTTTTTTTAATTAAGATGGTGGCAGTATTAAGATTACAAGGGCATGCTGTCGCTCCCCGGGGCCCGGCTGCTGCAGCCGGTCACTGAACGCCCGGGCCCACGTCCCGAGCACTCAGAGACCGGCCTGGGAGTCGGGGACTAATGTCCACGACTCCCGGGGCTTCGCGGTTTCAGCGGAGCAGAGCGCCGCTAGCGCGACGCTCTGCTGATCTCCCTGGCAGGCTGAATGTGTTAGGCATTCATCCTGCCAGGCGCCGGCCCATACTGGTGACGTAGGCGCGCGGTGACGTCACATCTCCGCGCCGCCTATGCAGGGCGTCAACAGAAGCTGGCGGGAGCGTCTGGGAGCAGGAGAAAGGTAAGTGGATGTTTTTGTTTTTTTTAATTAACTACCTAATGGGGTCCCACACTACCCAAGAGGGCCCTGTCTACCTACAGGAGGGCCTTGGTAATCTAAGGGGGGCCCTGACTACCTAAAGGGGGGCCCTGGCAATCTAAGGGGGCCCGGACGACCTACAGGGGGGCCCGGGCCATCGAAGGGGGACCCTGACTCCCTAAAGGGGGGGCCCTGGCAATCTAAGGGGGGCCCTGGCAATCTGGGGGGCCCTGACTACCTAAGGGAGGACCTGACAGTCTAAGGGGGGCACTGACTATCTATAGGGGTCCTGACTGTCTAAAACTAAAGGGGACCATGACTACCTATAGGGGGCCCTAACAACCTAAAACTAAAGGGGGCCCTGACTACCTAAAACTAAAGGGGGCCCTCACTACCTAAAAACTAAAAGGCGGCTCTGACTACCTAAAAACTAAAGGGGGGCCCATACTACCTAAAAACTGAAGGGGGCCCTGACTTCCTACACACCAGCTAAAGGGGGCCCTGATGTCCTGCACACTAGCTAAACGGGGCCCTGACGTCCTGTACACTAGATAAAGGGGGCCCTGACGTCCTGCACATGAGGTGAAGGGGCCCCTAACTGCCTGTATACTACCTAAAGGGAGGCCCTAACTGCCTGCATACTACCTAAAGGGAGTTCCTAACTGCTTGCAGCATATATAAAGTGAATCCTAACTACCTACAGCTTACCTAACTGGGGGCAACCACCTATCTAAAGCCTAACTAACTGGAACTCACCAACACCTACCTACCTACCTAATTGGGGTCCACCAACCTACCTGTAGCCTATCAACTTGCCTAAATAGGGCCTGCATATCTACCTGGGGGCTATTTACCTACCCACCCGTGGCTAGGTACCCACCAACCTACCTGGGGCTGGCCTACAAAGTTATCCAGCGGGGGTCTACCTACCTAAATAGGGCCAATCTAGTTACCTGGGGCCTTGCACATTTGCCTACTTACCTAGAGTCTTGCCTACCTACCTGGTAATATAATTTAGAGGGGAGCAGCCCATAGTTGTAGCATTATCTCCAGGGGGTTATTCCTCTCCCCACCCTCCAACCCCTTAGAATACCAGGTGTCTAAGTTATGGCTTGTACCCGCTCTCCCACCCCTGGGAAGTTTGTACAGAAGTGAGAATAGGTGAAGAGATGCTGGAAAATTGAGGATTCTAAGATATTTGTGTGTAATTTCTGTAGGGATGAGTTGTGGCCGGGACAAGTCATCATTGCAGTGTGGAACGGATGCAGAAGAAAAGGGAATTAGAATGACTCATGAGAGAAGAGAACAACTCATGAGAGAAGAGAACGACTCATCAGATAGGACAACTCCAGTGAGTCCCTGATTTCAGGGGTTATATTGCGTCTATATTGGATCAGTGTTGTATTCACTGTAATGTGATATGACCTGAGCTGGTGTCTGACCTCTATGTGGTCTCTATATGGTGGTGTTGTAGGTTATACCTGAGCTGGTGTCTGACCTCTATGTGGTCTCTATATGGCGGTGTTGTAGGTTATACCTGAGCTGGTGTCTGACCTCTATGTGGTCTCTATATGTCGGGGTTGTAGGTTATATCGGTGTTAGTTTAGTGGCAGCGTACATGTGTCCCTGATTGTAAAAGTAAAGGAACACCTGACCCTGTGATAGGAGTTAGACTTTAACTTTCTTGCTGGTGTTTATTTTAGAAGGTGGTGAGGTGCGTGACCAAGGGAAACGTGGAGGGGGATATTGTATGTGGGCCGGTGGGGATATGGATGGAGCTACTTAGCCCTGTGTCTATGATATGCTAGACTGACATATGTGTGAGATAGATATGCGAGATAGACAGATCTGTGACTCTCTTGCTATTGTACTACACAATACAGTTCTGTTTTGCACACTGTATTATGTGGTAAAATGGGCGCATTTATGTCCGAGAGGCCGGTAATATTTTCATGTACAGTAGGGTGGGCCCCAAAAGATCAACTCCTCTGTGGGCCCCAGACCCCCCAGTCCGACACTGGATAGATAGATAGATAGATAGATAGATAGATAGATAGATAGATAGATAGATAGATAGATAGATAGATAGATAGATAGATAGATAGATAGATCAGCCAATCAGCTCTTTTCTGCATTTTTACTGTATTTTGAATTGTCCCGCCTTTGATTTTGATTGGTCAATAGTTCTCCATAGGTTTTAATGGTTCACTGTCGCTCCTATTCTGATTGGCTGGTTTATGCCGACCAATGAGAATAGCTACAGAATTTTGAATTACTGTATTTCCCGGCAATTTCCAATATCCTAATTCCTGATATTGCGCCGGTCTGGATTTTTGGAAAGTGATTTTTCTTTAATTTTTTTTTATTTTTGAGGTTTGAGCTCTTTTTCTGAGAATGTTTTCCGCCTTTATAAAGGCGATTTTTTTGGAATCATACTCCATGCCGCACGGAGCTGAGCGCCGAGATTTCTGTTGCGATCTTCTATGTTTCCTTGCATGTTCCGTTCTCGCTTCACTTCGCCTCCGTCGGAGCATTTAGACCAGAATCAACCAGGTCTGCCTGTCGGAGCTGCCGAGCGCTGCAATGCGCCGCACTTTGCCGACTCGCGATCATGCACGCCTCGGAGTTTTCGAGCACGTCTCGTCCCACCCCGGAATGCCTACAGCGCGCCCACACCACGCCCATTGCCCGCCCCTTCATGCGGGGCGCAGCTGAAAGTGGCGAACGCTGCGCCTAACACCGCATCCCTGCGTCCGACAGCGGATTCGGGCCGGTGAGGCACAGGATACGCCAAAAAACAGGCGTAAAGCCCATTCATACATGTCGCCTTAGTGTTGTGTCTTTGTTGTGTCTTATTAGTTTAGCTAGGTTGTGCTTATCTATATGTAAAAAATTAGACCTCATGTTATCAGTTATTAATAAAAAAAAATCCAGATAAATTAAAGAAGGTTTGCTTAATAATTCTTGAAATTATATAGCACATTACACATATTAACACATCAGACATTAGATGATTATCTAACGAAAGTGAAGTATTCTTTGGATGCCTACTGTATCATAATAAAACATTCTAATAGCCTGAACTTTATGTCAAACTTTCAATAGGTCAAACAGGCTGGAATGTTGGATTGCTTGCTTTGCTAACTTCCTATTTAACACACTTTTCTTAATATCTTCCCAACTGAGAATGGAATGAAAGGACTATTTAGACAAGATCATTGTACACAACCTAATATGCATTGCATAGGGTAAAATTTATGATCTGTCCTTTGCTGCTTTTGTTTCTGTCAGAATTTGGTTATTTTTTTTTCAGAAAAGAAAAATGGTAGTTGTTCTTGGGGAGGAACATGGTTGAGATTATTGACATAGTATATGCAAAGCGTCATGTTGGTGATGACAGAAGATGACACTTTATTTCTTTTATTGAATTTCAGTGGCGTGGTGACCACAATCTTTGCAAACTAGTCAGTCTGACTGATGAGGAACATGACTACATGTATGGTTAAGCCAAGTTACAGGCTCAGCCTTTACACAAGAAGAAGAATAACCATACTGTTTTCGCCAGGTTTATTTCCTCTTTTATTAAGGCACAGAATTGACCAACATTAGGTTTCAGAGAACATGATCATCACATTGAACAGTGAATGATAAATTTCAATGACGTTTCAGATGATGGCCACCATTTCAGAGACAATGGAACGGATTTAAAGGATATTCAATCCAGAACAATTAAATTTTACTACAGGGGGTTGGCAGACCCCCAAATCACCCATAATGTTTGTCCTTCACCATGTTAACCAGTACCTGACTGGATTGTTTACCTCCCTTCCTGACCAGGCACATTTTGGTTTTTCTTAGTACATGGAGGTTTGAATACAATATCGCTTTTTCGTGCTTGGTCATTCTACTAATATTTTCGCCTTTGTTCCATGATATGTTAGGCTTTATTTTTATGTCATTTTTTTTGTGATAATCCGATAACATTATATACATAAAGTTTTAGGGTCATTAGAGGTGGGGCTAAAAGGGGCAGATGCTGTTTTTTTAAATAATATTTTAGTGTGTCTGTATACTTTTATTATTACTTTATTTTGCATGTTGTACCCCCTATAAGGTCAGGAAAAGACGTCTGGGGGTATTTTACATCATTTATTATTATTTTTTTCTGATTTCCACTGTAACTGAGGCTGATATATTAGTCATAGTTACAAGGAGAATACATGGGGAAACAACCTCCTGTACTATAGAACTAATCTGAGTCTGTTAAAACTCAGTAGTATCTGTTACTACCAAGTCCCAGCAGTCACGAGACCAAAGGCATCGTGAAGTAGAACCTGCTAGTTTGTATATACAATGATCAGGGAGACTGGGAAAGTAATACATCATCCCTGTCTTGTCAGTGGAGAGCCAGCTATTGCTGATAGCCTGCCCTCCACCGCACAGCTGCACAATTGGTTCCAGAATATCAGTGCAGAGATAAACTGGATGTTTATAGTCTATGATCAGTCGGCAAGTGGTTAACAGGGGTATGCCACTTATTATCCGGTTGTGTTTCCTACCCACACAAAGATATGCTCAGTGTCATGCCAGGCTGCTTAAGATTGGCAGCCACAACACATTGGTCACTTTAACGGATTAGGACTTGAACTGATGATGAAAAAGGAAGGTTTGACCTCAGCAAACAGCTGAATGATTGCTTAGGAAAATCCCAAAAGTCCCTAGAATTTGCACAGGAAACCCTTTTAGTGCACCACTGATAGGCACATCTATGTTTTCTTCAGGATACTGAAATCGGAGCGGAGCAAGCCGTCTGACATGAAATACCGGCATATGGACGTTTAAGTATACCACTCTCTTGATTCTTTATAAGCCTGTTGGCCGAAGTGTTGTAAAATTCACGTTTGCATGGAATATTTAAATATTGAAA
Source organism: Phyllomedusa bahiana (assembly GCA_025379985.1). Lineage (NCBI taxonomy): Eukaryota > Metazoa > Chordata > Amphibia > Anura > Hylidae > Phyllomedusa > Phyllomedusa bahiana. Next base: position 70,342 of record JAODAL010004607.1, read on the forward strand.
AATAAGAATTTGACACCAGACCTATCAATTTATACTTAAGTAGTGATTAGAAGCCAAGGAGAAGCCTTATGTATGGACCTGTAGTGGTTACTTAAAAAGAAGCTCATAGTGGTTGTTTCTCTAAATACTTATATGCCAGCACTCTGAGCCTCTGTCTCGACTGTAACTAGATCTCGCGCCAGGCTCCGGCTGTGTAGGTTATCAGAGGATCTTGTCTGAGCCTTGTTGCGTAATGACCATCAGCTTAGTATGTATGTATGGCTCTGAATTTTGCACATCTTTTTTTAAAGCCCCTTTACTCAGTGTTTTACTATAAGCTGAGGGAATCACACAATAATGGTTATACAGATATGTAACTCCAACTATTTCTGACTTAGGAAGAATAGTTGTGTTACCATTTCTAATATCACTTTTGCCGTAATCTCTGTCACCAGTTCAATATTTTTAGTTATTATGTATACAATAGAAAATCATATAATTTTCTAATGTACATGTAATAAACATTCTGATCCTGTCCTTCTTTTATTCCAATGCAACAGGCCCCTACCTAGAAAAAAAAAAACGATTGCCCACATTTCAGTTCATTCTGATGGCTCCAATAGACTAAATGTATGAACCAAACAGTCATATGACTCCCATACATATGTTACATGACCCCCTGGTATGCAGCTAACACTGTCCAGGTATATAACAACAGTTTATTAAGGAGCAGCACTTCTCCAGTATTAAGACCTTCAGCAGTATCTTATATCTGTGGAGAAGCGGCTTGTACATTCTTCTTTCTCTTATATTTTTGCCTTCTTTTACAGTTAAAGGGTTATTCTCACCAAATTAATTAGCTTTAAACATATAGGCAAAGGAAAATAAAGAGTATTAGCAAATACATTACTGTTCTAATTTTTCATTTTGTTCTCCTTATGGAATAAAGAGTTCCTGTTTTAATCCATCTGGTGCTGCCGTTCGCATTTTTCTATTCCTGGTAATTCCCTGCTGTGTCATATCAGCAGCACAGGGACATGTTGATCTATGTTACTGAAAAAGTTTAACATTTTAGAGCTCTCTAGCCTTTTGCCCTTTCTATTAACGATAGTATCAGCTGATATGCCATCTGTGCTGTAGAACCAGCCGTAGCCTGACCAGGGAGTATGAGACTGAAACTAGCTAGAAGAATCAGGCTCTGTGAAACAGCATGGTGAGAACACCACTTTAACTTTATCTTTGCACCCCAATGAGACCCCTCAACCTATGGCGCTATGTTAGTTGCTATGGCTGCTCTGGCCATAGTTATGACCATGTTAACAGGAAAGTAACTGTTTGACCACAAATTTAAAAATTAATTTAAAGAAGACAATCTATATAACTGCATGTAACCTGAAAATAATTTCCAAGCTTTGGCTATTGTTCTACCCTCTGATCTACTAATGTTTTCCCAATGTTAAGATTTGAGGTAAATTCTTTTCTTTGTGGATTTTTCCTTTAAGGTTCATTACTGCTCTGTTCATTACATGATGGTTTCCTCTGATTATAGACAATAGGGTTGGTTAGTGACTTTAATCAAACATTTCTAAGTTATGTAAGCTTTGTAAAACATATTTAGTATGCTTTCCCATGATTACATTTCATACTTACAGAAACTAAATTACTTCTCTTTGCTATAGTGCATATGTGTGAGTGATTTGAGAAGAGATCACTCTACTTTAAACACAGTTTATCTAGCACCACACATTTAACTTATGTGTTTATAAAGTCCCAAATGTTGAAGGAGACTTTGCCTTAGTAGCTCTTTCAAAATATTCTCTTAGACCTCTTGAATAAATACAAGTCATTTTTTTCCATTCACTTTCTAGGATATTTTTCATAAATACCATACATTCTACTCAAAAACTAAAAACACAAAGCCATGATGTACTGGACAATCAGATACTTGATGGGGATTTTGCTGTTGCTGGAATTATGGTCCATTCAATATACTGACTAAATGAGCTTTATGCAATGTTTTATTTTCTGTATTTTTTGTGTCTACTATGTATCTATGTACAATGCATATGTCTAATATGTTTCATAGAGTCTGAATAGGACCCCTAGAAACCCTAAAGAGTATTACAATGCTAGGGTCTGACATTAGTTCTATGCCTGATATTATCACACTGGCTAATAAAGCACTAATCAGTAACATATAGTCAAATACATAACAGGTAAGGAGAATCTGGCAGCTTTGACTGTTTTATTAATTACTTGTACTACTTGTGAATCAACAATTCTATAGCATCTTTGTATAGAATTTAGCATTTTACCATTCCTCCGTTATTAATTCTGGAAATGTATGAATAAATAGCCAACTATGGGAGTCATGTATGAAAACTCTCTAGGTCTAAGAATTTTTGTTGCCCATAGCAAACAATCACAGCTCCCCTTTCATTTCATATAGTTCTCTGAAATAATGAAAGGGGAGCTGTGATTGGTTGTTACGAGAAAAACAGAAAGTCTTAGACCTAGAGTTGTTTTCGTACCGTGTTTCCCCGAAAATAAGACACGCCCGAATGTAAAACATAGACATAGCAGAGACATAGCACAAGACATAGCAGAGCTTTTGTTGAATTCCCTAATATAAGGCATCCCCCGAAAATAAGACATAGTGGAAATCATTGCTGCAGCTCCCCCATACACAGGGCCGTTCCTAAGCGTGGGCAGAAAGAAAGGTGGGGGGGGAGAGGGAGCTGGTGTTCCCAAGCCCCGCTCACCCCAAGAAACGACCCTGGGACATATTGTTGTAGGATAGTGTTGAAGGACCTGTGCAGGGAGGTCATGTGACTGTGATGTCACCACAGGTCCCAAACATCCCAGGATAGGAGACAAAAAATGTACAAGTAAGTGAGGGAAGGGGAGGAGAACAGAGCAATGATACTAACACACACACACACACATCTCACAGGGTGGCTGATGGGGCATGCTGGAACTTCTAGTTCTACAAGTCCCAGCATGTCACATTTGCCATCCTTTGAGATAAGTCACTGCAGCTGCCATAAAATGTAATTTACATACATATATCCTATGGTTTGTGACTCTAAACTTTAAGATATATATATATATATATATATATATATATATATATATATAATATATATATATATATAATATATATATACACACACACACACTAGTATAGCATGTCATTATTTATTTGTGGCAAAATAAGACATCCCCTGAAAATAAGCCATAGTGCATCTTTAGGAGCAAAAATTAATTTAAGACACTGTCTTATTTCGGGGAAACAGGGTACATATTCCCCTATGTGTCCATTCCCCTCATCAAAGGGCTACATACCTACACATTCTGACAGAGTTCAGTCTTTGCCGAGTATATCAGACTCTATAAGGAAACATTCTGTTGACAATGCAATGATAAGGACACATTCACAATGCAGTAATAAGCTTTGTAGTTTTTATAGGTGAAACATAATTATTTTACATATTTCACCTGTAAAAACTGAATAACGTATACAACATCACAAGTATCAGATTTCATATGTCAAGTATTGTAAGTTTCAAGATATCCCTTATGGATACCTGTTGTGGAGGCAGGAAACGTGATGTGAACGGGGCCTAATGAATAGATGTTTGGTTAGAATGAGAAGAGACAAGACCTGTGAAGAGAGAAATAAAAAGAAGGAGAAGATGATGTATAGGAAAACCATTTATATAAGGGGTTTGACAATAATAGCAACAGACTTAGGAAAAATCATCTTGATGTTCTTGATAAAGTCATAGGATCTGAAGGGACAGTACTGTAGGTTCCTTAAGTCAATGATATTTACTTATTGCTATGTATGCGAGAAATAGTAAAGACTAATCAGAATTTTGGGAAGCACAAGGCTAAGATATTGTAGTTGGGAGTGAAATACTGTACAGGAAAAATCCAAAAGAAACTCACCCACCAGAAAATATTGTTTTCTGGTGGGTGAGCGTTAGCAGTACAGATTTCTGTCACTAGGTGAATTTTCGCGGAAGCCTTCTGAGGTTGTATGCCAGTCAACATTGTTGGGGAAGGCTGTGTTTAGTTTGAGTGATTTTTTTTTTTTTCAGTTGTTTAATCCATCATCTATTTCGTGATGGTTTATTCCTACAAACCACATGCAGCTGTCAAATTTTGCTTCCTGTTGGGAAAAAAAATCGGTGGATACAGTAATTTTGCTATAGACAGCCTATAAGGAAGCTGCCATGGGTGAAACACAAGTTTACAACTGTTTTTTGTGTTTCAAACCACGTGAAATGTCAGTTAATGCTCAACCTCATTCCTGATGTATGTCGATTGTCCGAATTGATAAAAATGTGAGAAAAATTTGTCAAGTGACTTTGGAAGATTATTATTGAACTATTAATGAACTCCTGGAGTTGATTGACATTTAATGGAGTTCCTGTCCTTGAATTTCAACATAGAAATTGGACATAAAATGAGTTACACCAAACTTCTTGCCTCACCTGCTTGCTTTTGACCAAAGAGACAATCACCTGACTGCATATCATGCTTTAAAAGAAATATGTGAAGCCAACCCTTACCTGTGTTTCAAAGTCACAACTGGGGATAAATCTTGGTGCTACGAGAGAAAGGTAACTTGTTTTGCTGAATGGAACTTCTTGAAATCTCAGTCAACTCCACAAGTTTATTAGTAGTCCAATGGCAATCTTACAGAATGACAGTGTCACGTCAAGGGAGGTACAGTGAGCCCTGACTGCAACCCAGCCCACTGTCCCTGCCTGCTTGACGTGCTGCCCTAAGCGGCAGACGGCAACTGGGCGACAGTCCCTGCGCTACTAAAGTGCTGGGGCCTTCAGGAGGAAGAATAGTCAGACAGTCCGGGTCAATACCAAATCAGGAACGCCAAACCAAACATCAGAACCAGAGGGATAAACTTAAACAAGCCGAGGTCAAAAGCCAAATGGGAGCGAGGTGCAAAATCAGAAGACAAGCCGGGGTCAGGAGAACAAGCCGAGGTCAGGTACACAGGTAAGAAGACAACAAACAATAGCACAGGTAGCAAGGCAGCCAGGAAAACATCACAGGCGCTGCACTCAGCCTTCAGGGAAGTTAAATGGGATTCCCAGACACCGCCCCAGCAGCCGATTGCAGCGGCCTCCGGGTCCTCCCATTGGCGACACGCCCCCTGTCCGGAGTGGCTGGGCCTCTGTCACTCACAGAGCTACCAGCAGACTGTCTATCAGGGTGGGATCGCAATTCAGCTGCTGCAGAGTGTTGCTCCCTGCAAACTGAGCGCCACCTAGCCCTGACAGACAGAATTTGCACCACATTTTCATCAGTTAAGGTTGTTAAAAGGATATTTTACCTTATTTAAAATGTAATATCCATTTGTACACTTGTGTTTTACTCTTGGCATCTTCCTTGTAGGCTGTTTGTAACCAATCACAAAACATATTGAAAAAATCATTAGAGCCAACTGCAACCTTCCCCAGCAACATTGGTTGGCATTCTGCCTCAGAAGGGTTCACCAGACCTTCACCTAGTGACAGAAGCCAGTACTGCTAATGCCTGGCACCTGAGAAGAAGATATTTGTATCCTTTGGGTACCCCCTCATGTAAAAATGTTACAGACTAAAATAAAAAAGTAAGAAAATTGTGATTGGGGGTTCAAGTAGGTGGATTGCAGATTTTTTGTAAAAAAAAAAGGTAGTTCTTATAGGCAAGTAGGATGCCTTGTGTATAGCTATAGCTGTCTTGCGGGCCAGATATTAATATGGATCTCATTTACCAGATCCCATTTTAGGTTGTTTTTACAGCATATCTCATTGAGATTAGTTCTGGTGCAACCCATTTAAAGGGATATTCCAGCAACAGATATTTATGGTATATTCATTGTATGTGTCATAAACCATGGGGGCCCAACTTCTATGATTCCTGCTGCCTGGCACATTTTTGTAATTAAACCTTGTGTAAGTGGGAGAAGGAGGCCACCTTTTAAAACTAAATAGAAGTGTGAAGGGAGTGACACAGAATATTGTATTAACATTGTTTAACATATAACATGATTTCATCTCTTTCCCACTGACTTAAGTGATGAATCTGAAAAACAGCCTAAGCAGCAATGTTTCAGCAGGCTAACATCTGTGGCAATGGCTATAATTTGTCATAGAAAAGTGTTTTTACGAGGTCCTAATAAACATTTTAGATATCAAAATGAGTCACTTCCACAAAGAGCGTAACCTTAAGGTGACAGCCAAACTCTTCATCCCTTTTCATGAGAATTTCACCTCCCACTTATTTCTGATTTTATTTACTGAATATTCTAAGTCAAATCCATTCCCCAAATCTATGAGTATGGTGTAAGATTAGACAAAAAATAGAGGTTCAACTGTAAAACTATAAGGTTTCCTGCCATTTCCTGCTATCACATCGCTTTGTTTAACAAATGTAAATGGTTTTCATTTTTTAACTAGTTAAGCTTTGTTTTTTTAATGCATAGAATTTATTTTACATTTTGTCTTTGGGTTGATATTCTACATTACAAGGATAGCACTTTACACCAAAAAATACACCCACATAATAAAAAATATATCAGTGTGATACTATTAGAAGTAGTGTTTCGTTTTAGATCTGGGTAGGGCCAGTTTGCTTGTATGATTTTCCTGTCATCACCTGCAAAATTAGGATCCAGCTGTACAGTCAGTTTAGCCAGATAGTGATAGTGTGAAAATGATACAACCGATAACCAGCCTTTTTCCATGTACTACCTTATCTCATCTCAAAAAAGGCTGGTGATCGGTTGTATAATTTTCACACTATCACTATCTGGCTGTACCGGCTGTACCTGGCTACCTGAATCTGAACCAGAAAATTAATTGAAGTTTGGGATAACTGTAGCCATATTGAATATCATAGTCAGAATCATCGTATTGATTCTGTATTATTACAGCCATCTATTTAACTCCTCTCGCTTCTCCCACCGATTCACATAAAGATGTAATGTGACAGTTGCTGGGTCTAAGTGCAAAAATCTGTAGCAGGGCACCTCACCTAATGTGTAGAGATGGGCGAATTTCTCAAAAATTCGGTTCGTTCACTTCGCCGAATTTCCCGACAAAAATTACTTCGTTCCGAATTACTTCGGAACGAATCACGTTTATAAAACAGCTATTTCCAGGCTGCACAGAGCCTGCAGGGTGTTGTAGAATGTTGTGCCATGCTTTAAATAGCAGAGGGAGGGTTTTGGTTTGGTCTTCATACAATGTTGTGTTTTAGTATGACACGCACATGACTGCCGCCGCTCTTAGAATCGCTCACTATAAAATTCCCCGGGCACTTAAGAGGGCAAAACTGACCAAAAAACTGAAGCGGGAAAAGTTGCCTGATAAAGTCATGCCAGCGAAAGCTGGGAAAAAAACAAGCTGGAGCTCAGGGGGCAACATTAGTGACAGAGTGTGGGGGTGACGGCGGGGAGCCACAGCAGCATGAGGTCAGACAGTGGCACAATGACATTCTGGAGGGTTCAAAACAGGAGTAGGCCCACAGAGTGGCACAATGACACAGTGTTTGGAGATGACGTGGCAGCAGCATGAGGTCAACAGTGGCACAATGACATTCTGGGGGTGGCAAAAACAGGATTTTGGGCCACAGAGTGGCACAATGACAGAGAGTGGAAGTGACGGCGGTAGAAACAACACATAGGTAAAAGGGAGTGGCACAATTGACACAGTGGGGGATGCCCAGGGGCCCCAAACCAACAACAGCACAGCATGGAGGTCAAAAGGGGGCACAATGACAGATTGTGGAGGGTACGGGGCAGCAGAAATGAGGTCAGAGAGTGGCACAATGACTTTCCCTGGAGGTGGCAAAAATTTTGGGGTGGGCCACAGAGGGGGCAAAATGACAAGAGTGGGGGTGACGGCGGCAGGAGCAACAGCATGAGTCAGAGAGGGGCACAAACACGGGGTGGATTCTTTGGCCCCAGCAACAGAACAGAAACCCCATGGGGGTTCATAAAGGGGACACAAGGGCCCCGAGGGGGTGGGGGTGGGGGGCCAAATACCAGTCCCCTGGAAAAAAAGGGGTTTTGGTGGCGGGAAAAAGGGAAAACCTGTCAAAATTTTGGTGGAAAATCAGGCGGTTGGGGGGCCACTAAAAATAGGGGCCCTGGGGAAAGTAGTTTAAACCCCAACTCATTTCCCCACATTTTGGGTGAGGAAATCAGGGGTGATGTTTTTCCTAAACCCCTTTAAAGGCCCTTGGTGTTTGGGAAACCCGGCCGATCCCTCCCTTGATTCCCCTTAAAAAGGGCAGTCTTTCCCCCTTTTCCCTGCCCAAGCGGGGTTCCCCATGGGGAAAACGATGGCCCCCCGCCCCCCACTGACCAACCCCTTTCCCCTGATCCACACTAAACGGCTGGGCAGGCCCGGGCTTCTCTAAAGCAAACTCGGCCCAAGTTGCGGGCCACACTTTCCATTTTGGCTGCCCTTTTTTAGCCCCATGGATCTTTTTAATTTGGGGTTGGCAGAAGTGTTTTCCCCAATTAGGCCCACCACCTGTTGGTTCAAGGGCCCTTGCTCCAGGTTTCCTTGGCTTCGGCCCCGCTGCTGCGGGGGCCGACTGCCCTCCTCCCCAAAAGGCGGGTAAAAGGCGAACCCCCCCATCATTTAAAAAACCCCCAAGGACTTAGGTTTTGGCCTGCTGATGGAGCTGGTACTGCCCCCTACCCCCCCACCTTCCCAAGCACCGGGGCAGAAAGTAAAATTAGCCTGAAAACCCCCCCTTTCCCCAACCTGCCCAGAGGGGGGAAACGATGCCGCAAAAATGGGCAGGGCCCAACTGACTATGGGGGTTTTTCCCCCCTATAGTATTTGAGTTTGTCCCTCATTTCTCAAAAAGCTGGGAAAAAGCTCCCTTTTTGGCCCGGTAGCGAGGGCCCAATGGGGTTAAAGGGCCAAAACCCTTTCCCTCTCCCGGGATGCTGACAAATTCGGTTTGTCACAACCACCCAAATAAGCATGCGGGGGGGCCATTGCAAAAGTGACCCCCGAGGGGCTCCCTGCCTCCATCTCCACTGTATACTGCCACGGTGCCTTGTGGGTTTATCTGCCTCCCTCTTCCTCATCTCAACTACCTCCTCCCGCTGCTCCTGCCCTCCTCCTTGTCACCTGGTAAAAACATCCCCTCAATTTTACCAAAAACAAGCCCTTTTGCCCAATGTCCTCCTCCTCGTCCTCCTCCATTTTAGTCCCCACCGGACTCATGTGGGGCAAAATGTAGTCGCCACGTCCCAGTCCCCTGCCCAGACAGATTTTTCCCGCATCGTTTCCCGGACATGAAAACGTGGGATGGGCTTTTTTCATCCCCTTTGTCCTGGCGGGCTGACAAAAAACTTTGGGCCTCCTCGAATGGCCTCAAAAAAACGGGAGGTGCCCCGCATGAGCTGCCACTGGGGTTACATCAAAATTACACAAGGAGGGAAAACCCCGCCCGCCTGGATCCCTCAATAAATCGTTTAAAGGGCCCTTTTTCTGTTCAAAACAGTTTGGTCCCAAAATGTTTCAGACTGGAATTCCCCAAAGGGTTTGGGAAAAATCGCATATCAGGTGTTTTTGGGGGGGGCCGTTCTGGGCCCCTGGGAACTCAAGGGGGGTATTTTCCGGCTTTTTTTAGGAAGGGGGAATTTCATTTCACATTTCCTGGCCCTTTTTCAGAATCTTTTGAAGGGTCATTTGGGAAAACTTTTAGGAACCTTTTCAAACCAGGTTTAACACGTGCGCCATGCAGGGCGCATGGAAACCCTCCCCCCTCGGTGGGAGCGCGGGCCCCCTTTTTTTTTTTCCTCCATTGCCGTAAACCCTGGTTTTCCATTTGCAGTTTTGGGGCGGGGAAAGGCCCACAAAATCGATTTCTTTTCTTCCCTAAGCGGGGCAGTTTTCCCCCCCTGGGGTACTTCGTTCGCCGCGGGAAGCCAAAGGTTTTAGAACGGGGTGAACCCCCGCTTGCCCTACACATGTGGTATTATGGAAGGGAAACTTGTGGAGGCTGAAAATGGTGGGGTGGTGGTTTGGGGGAGGAGGAGGGGGACATTGACGCGGAGGCCCCCCATTTTTACAACGGGAGGAGAACGCGGCGTCTCCTGGCCTAGTTTTTGGTGTGCCTGGGCGGAAGCACATTCACCCAGTGGGCCGTAAAGGACATGTAATGGCCCTGACCGTAGTTACAGCTCCAGAAGTCCGCGCTGCCGTGCACCTTGGAACAAACCGATAAGCTCAAGGACTGCCCCACTTTCTGTTCTACATATTTATGAAGTGCTGGTACTGCTTTTTGGAAAAGAAATTACGGCTTGGAACTCTCCATCTCGGCTCGGCACAAGCCATTAGTTCTCTGAATGGTGCAGAGTCCACCATTTGGAAAGGGAGGGACTGCAGTACCAACAACTTGGACAGGAGCATCTGGACCGGGAGAGGATGTCAAAGAGAAACTGCTCCTTACGAGCAGAGGTGGGTGGAGCCTTGCAGGAACAGCTGCAATGGGCATTGCGTGCCATGGCCGTGCTGCTTGCTGTTGCTCGGCGGCATGGATGGACCATCACATCTGAGCCACTTTCTCCCAGGCCACCGGATGGTGACGCTGCATGTGTTGACGAGGGCCGTGGTGCCAACGTTAGCTCCCTGGCCACGCTTCACTTTCTGCCCACAGATTCTACATATACCCATATTCGGCTCCTCCAGTGTCTTAGCAAAGAACTGCCACACCGCCGAGTATCAGATTTTATCGCCAACGCTCCGCACTGAGTGACTACTACCGCCACTGCCTCGCTGAGCCCCTGTGCCGCTACTTTCTTGGACCTGTGAAGCGGGTTTTTTACCCCATGGCTGCTTGGCTCCCGACCTCACACTGCTGCTACCCTGCTGACTCACGGCCACACAATCCACTTGCTTGCTGCGCCGCTGCCTGACGCGCAAGCTGACGCCCTCTTCTCCTGACGATGATGAAGCCCTTGCCTCACCCGGCTCCCAAGTGCAGTCGGCTACATCATCATCTATTTGTGTTTCATCGTCACTGCTGTCCTCATCACCGGTCTTGGTATGCAGAGGCTGACCCCTCACAACATGACCTCCCATGCCACTCTCAACATCTATACTTTGCCGCCTACTGCAAGAAGCAGGGGATATTGGCCCCATTTCTTCGCTGCCAAGTAGCTGCTGACTGCCCTCCTCAAATTGTTCATCCTCGCTATATAGTGGCGCTGAGCCCAGACCACGTAGTAGATCTCTGGCTGAGGGAACCGGATGGGACAGAGGCGGGTTGAGGACAGGTGAGGGCCGCTGACCCGCTCCCGGGCCTTGCCAACTAAGGGTTGTGTCTGAGGTTCCCACCGACTCTTGGCTGGGGTTGTCAGATGTCATCTGGGAGGAAGTGGATGACCTAGTAAACCAATCAAGAACCCTTGGGTTGCTAGTCAGCACACGGCCGCTAGATGACAGCGGCAGTTGTGTCCTCACCAAGTGACCCCTGCTGCTACGTCCCCTTGCTGTGCTGCGACCGGGCCTGGAATGTTTGTGCCTCTGCCACTCGCAGGTGAAGAGCCTGCCACCTCTCTGTCTGACATACTGTTTGTTCTAAAATGTACAGACACTGTTTGATGAAGATATCTGTATATGATAAATACACACCCTGTATTTGATTCCAAATGAACCCAGTAACAAGCTTGGGTAACCATTGGATATAAATTGCGCTCCACAAATGGGCAGGAAAAATTGACTTGTATGTGCCGTTTAAAAACTCTACTTTACTGAATATAAAAGCACAAACAAGCTTAATTAACCTTCGGATATGAATTATGCTACAGAATTTCTTCTGAATGATGCTACAGGAAAAATGTATTTTTTGGCGGTGAAAGACGGTTTATTTTAGTCACCACAGCAGCAAAACAACGCTTAATTAACCCCTGGATGTAAATTGAGCCAATCAATTGAGCAACCACAAACTACTAGCTTTGTAGCGTGTTACAATGGCGTGTTTTTTACGCTACACAACAAGAGAAAAAATTGTAATTAACCTTCGCTTGTGAATTATGCTACAGGAAAAAAAATTTTTTGCCGGTGAAAGACGGTTTATTTTAGTCACCACAGCAGCAAAACAACGCTTAATTAACCCCTGGATGTAAATTGCGCCAAACAATTGAGCAACCACAAACTACTAGCTTTGTAGCGTGTTAAAATGGCGTGTTTTTTACGCTACACAACAAGAGAAAAAATTGTAATTAACCTTCGCTTGTGAATTATGCTACAGGAAAAATTTATTTTTTGGCAGTGAAAGACGGTTTATTTTAGTCACCACAGCAGCAAAACAATGCTTAATTAACCCCTGGATGTAAATTGCGCCAAACAATTGAGCAACCACAAACTACCAGCTTTGTAGCGTGTTACAATGGCGTGTTTTTTACGCTACACAACAAGAGAAAAAATTTTAATTAACCTTCGCTTGTGAATTATGCTACAGGAAAAATTTATTTTTTGGCGGTGAAAGAGGCGGTTTCTTTGAGTCACCACAGCAGCAAAACAACGCTTAATTAACCCCTGGATGTAAATTGTGCCAAACAATTGAGCAACCACAAACTACTAGCTTTGTAGCGTGTTACAATTGCGTGTTTTTTATCCTACACAACAAGAGAAAAAATTGTAATTAACCTTCGCTTGTGAATTATGGTACAGGAAAAATTATTTTTTGCGGTGAAAGACGGTTTATCTTAGTCACCACAGCAGAAAAACAACGCTTAATTAACCCCTGGATGTAAATTGAGCCAAACAATTGAGCAACTACAAACTACTAGCTTTGTAGCGTGTTAAAAATGCGTTGTTTTTTACGCTACACAACAAGAGAAAAAAATTTTAATTTAAACCCTTTCCCGCTTGTAAATTTTATGCTACAGGAAAAAATGTATTTTTTGGCAGTGAAAGACGGTTTATTTTAGTAAACCACAGCAGCAAAACAACGCTTAATTTTAAACCCCCTGGATGAAAATTTGTGCCAACCAATTGAGCAACCACAAACTACCAGCTTTGTAGTGTGATACAATGGCGTGTTTTTACGCTACACAAGAGAAAAATTTTTAATTACCCTTCGCTTGTGTATTCTGCTTCAGGATAAATGTTTTTTTTGGCGGTGAAAAAGGACGGTTTCTTTTAGTCACCACAGCAGCAGAACAACGCTTAATTAACCCTGGATGTAAATTGGCAAAAGATTGAGCACCCAAAAAATTAAGCGGTATTTGAAATTGTAAAAACGCTGTTTCTTTAAATGAATACAACGGGAACAGGCTTAGACCCCCCTTGGATATTCAATGTGCGGGGAGCAGATAGCATTAAAATGTATATGCAGCTGCATTGGACGCACATTTGGACTTCAGACCCAAATACCCCAACAAAATCAGAAATAGAACGTTAAGAAAAAGCAGTCTCTGAGACAAGCTGAGACACCCCCAAAAATCGCTGTATAAAATCAGTTCTTCAGTAAGAGCTATTACAAGCAGCCGTGGCAGCACCTTCCCTAATCGTACAGTGAGAGGAGTGTGAGCTGCCAGTTTTCGCGCCCGGACTTATAATAGTGCGGTGACGTCACAGAATCCCGCGGTCTCTGATTGGCTTCATCTCTGCACATGTCATGCAGGTATGCCCTTCTTCCTCCCATAGTGCTTTGCCCCATGTAAGCCATGTGCTCGCAGCCATTTTTATCAATTTAAAAACACACTTCGTTCACCCGAAGTACCCCAAACTTCGACTTCGTTCAGAACCGAAGTTTTCCTGAAATTCTAAACGAATTCCACTTCGTTAGAATCAATTCGCCCATCTCTAAACATGTGTCAATTACAATACTAAGGGAGACATGTATGATCAGGTTTTTCACTCTTTTCTGGCATCAAATGCGCCAAAGTGAGCAGTCTACGATGTCTAATGCATCTAACAAATGTGTTAGACGCGTTGTACGTAAGACTCGACACTTTTTAATGCGCCTAACATAAGGGGGCGTTTTCGGGGCGTTATGGATGCGTGTTGCACCACACTCGTAATATTAGACACATATGTGAATGTGGTTCGGCAAAACTAGACGCATTATTGCTGAAACAGGCAGATCTATTTCAATGTGGTCTGCCTGAGCCTGAGGAGTCAAGGTGGAACTAGGTTTGCTGTTAGGGAAAAAATATCCAATATTTCTCAACTTTCACCAGTACAATAATAAAAGTAATTTATGATAATTACCAAACTATAGAAAATTTAATTATTTAAATGTAATAAAAAATGTTATATAAAAATATATAATACCCTAAAATATAAAAATATCTCCTATAAAATGTATTTAAAATTAACAGAATCTAAAACTAATTTTACATTAAATAACTCACTGATGTTGTTCTGTTCAGATTTTTTAATTTTTACATTAAATTTGAAAATAATTTTTGCTGCTCTCGGCCTTTTTTCTACATACAGCAAAAGCCAGCACAGCACAGGGCTTGCTGGGACCTGTGGTGCACCAAGCAAGATCACTACCATAGTTTCTATTCACTGACTATTCTAATGACGTTTCTTTTATTTCCAGCCTATCTATAGCCTTTATATGTGTTTGGCGTATTACTTATGCGCCTAAGTTCCGTAATGCGCCAAACTCACAGATGCAATGAACTTTAGACACCATTTATGAACGCACAAAAAAAAAATTTTAACTTTTCGGGTTTTGAAAATGTTTAAAAATAAAAAAACGGGTTGAGAAAATGAACTTCGTTTGGAACCTATTTCCCCTACATGTTCCCCCAAAAGTGTTTTTTTTTAAATGCACTTGTAAAGCTGAAGAATGCCTTACTGATAGAAAATTTTTTTTAAATTTAAAACAGGCCCCCCTTTGTTTTTAAAACCCCCTTCGGGATAAAAACTTTTTTCGAAAAAAATTTTTTTCTCCCCCCCCTTACAAAAAGCCTTTTTTTTTTTAATTCCTCCCTAAAATTAAACCCTTTTAAGGGGGGTTTTTTTTGTGGGGAAATGAGATGTATTTTTTAAACCCCTTCCAAACATATGACTAGTACTTTCATAATGTCAAAAGGGGCTTTTTACTTTCCATTTTTTTAAAACCTAAATTTGGGGGGGCGGCCCCAAAAAAACAAGTTTTTTGAAAAATGGGCCCCCTTTACCGGGGGTTAAAGTATGGCAAGGGGGGGAAGCCGGAAAAGGTTCCATCTCTACCTTGTTTTCCATTTTAACTACTTCTTGTTTACACTATTTAAAACTTAACCCCAAGAAGTAGAAAAAACTCCCAATATTTGTAAAAACCCTTTATTGCTTTTGTTTTTACAATGCAAAAAGAGTATAAACGAACGCGGCCTCGAGTGAAGCACTGTAGGGGGACTATATGTTAAAGTAAAAAAAAAATGTTTTAAAGTGTAAAAAAAATTTTAAAAATTTTAAAAACCCCCCCTTTTGCCCTTTTTACAAATTTAAAAAAAAAAAAAGTAATAAAAAAGTTACACATAATTGCCCCGGTTAAAAAAATCCTTTTTATTTTTTTATATTAAAAAATATTTATCCCCCTGTGCTGTTACGGGCCAATAGAGAAAAAAATTCCAAATGACAAAAATTTAGTTATTTTGGTCATTTCATGTCCGACAAAAATTTACATAAAAGTGATCAAAAAAGTTGCTCAAAATGTTTAGATATTTTTTAAGGTACCAAAACATAAAAAACCCTACATGTTTGGCATTGCCAGATTCGTATCACACTGTGGAATGCCCGGTTTAAAAAATTTTATTTTTTCCCGAAAAATGTTTAAAGCCCTTTTTAAAAAAAAACCTGAAACAAAGGGGCAAAATACGTTTAAATTTTAAAATTTTGCCCCACTTAGGAAATTTTTTTTGCATTTTTCCCAGTATGTTCTATAGAAATATCATCTTGTCCTCAAAATAAAAACCTTTTTATGCCCATGTAAGGGGTGGAAAAATAAAAAAAATTAAGCCTTTGGGAAGGGAGGAGGGGAAAAAAAAGTTGTTTATGAAAAAAAAATAGGCCGTGGCCCTTTTAAAGGGGTTACTGGTCCCCCTCGAATTTTACCCAAAAAAGTATTGGGGAAAACCCCCAAAAATTCCCTTTTTGGTGGGAACATTATAAAAATTGCATCATTTTTGTGAGGGTATTCTGCTGATTGATTCCTAATTGACACAGTTTTCATTAAATTTAATTACATTTAAAAAAATTAATCTTTTATTTCACTTTTTTTGCATCACTATTTTCTGAACCCATCAACCTTTTAATTTTTTCTCTGATAGAACCTTGTGATGGGTCATCTCTTGCGTGGTGAAGTCTTGTTTTTATTGGTTTAAATTTTAAGTTTAAAGGTTCTTTTTGATCCCTTTTTTTTCTTCCCTTTTTTTTTGGGGTTTTTTTTGGGGGGGGGGTACTTTGTAAAAGGTGTTCACCATGTGGGATAAATGACATGATATTGTATAAAATCGGACCTTTATGGACATGATGAAACCAATTATGTAAATGTTTAGTTTTTTATGTTAATATTTAGTCTTAAATATTCTATTGCTGTTGCATTATAGGCATTTAATTCATCCTCTGTTTCATTCTGTGCAGTTTGAATGTACAGATAAGCGTTTAAAGGAGTTGTCTCCCTTCAGAGTTTCAGAGAATGCATGAATGAAATACTCTGTCACTTCCTGGTTCAGACTGACTCATTTGCATAAGCTTTATGCTTGTACAGCTCTGTGCCATGCTGTGCTTTCAGATGCTAATTAGATCAGATTAGCTTCTCAAACTACTAACAGGACTTCTTATCTGATCCCCAAAACAAAAGCCCTATTAACAGTTCTGTTTATTTTACATAAATCAAGCTTTTTACTGCTGAGCAGCACAGCACACTGCAGAGACCTGTGTGATGACATCACTCATGTTATCTAATTGAACAACAGCAGGGGGAGAATTGTTTAAGTTGGTTACTGGGGAACTGAAATAGCCAGGGAGGTCATAAATTTACTTGTATCTCCTTAGGGAAAACAGGAACAAAGCAATATATTTGGAAAATGTCTTTATTTTGAGTTCCCTACAATTTGAAAGCTATTCTTTGTAGCGAGACAACCCCTTTAAGTTCAACTTTCCACTGTTGTAGATACACCTAATTTTACAGTAGTCAGTTGCCACCAAGTGGGCACTTGTAGTGGGCTTTTTATATATAAGGTCTAGAATATTATAACATTGGTTTAAGTATAAAATGAACTCATGTTTCAAGAAATAATTTCTATAAAAATCTGTTTTGGAAGTTCAGTTCCTTGGGTTAAATTAATTTTAAAATCATCTAGAGGTATAATTTTGCTTAAAAGGGGGTTTTACCGGGTGCCTTATCTGCTAAGAAGCAAATGTAAACAAGCCACGCTGAGCTAAGAGAGAGAGAGACACACCAGAGCACAGAGCCTGCATATGGGATCGTGTGAAATGTTCACTCAAATAATCAAACTACAACTAGTGGATTCTGTATACAAACGACAACAGCTTTCCCCACAGCAGCTTGAAAGCTCCTTCAGCCTCTTGAAAGCTGCTTCATGTTCCCTGTCATCAGATAAAGCAGGGATCTACTCAGATAATCACACTACAACTAATGGATTGTAACGGCTGGGTAGTGGATCCTCTGGACCACCGCAAGCGATGATAGCTAAGCCACGGCAGGGAACGGAATCTAAGTACCCCCCGGTTTTCACCAGAGCCCGCCGCAAAGCGGGATGGACTTGCTGCGGCGTGAGGTTACCAGGTCGTCCCCCTGATGTGACTTGCTTGCGATGGCGGCCGAGGTGCAGCGAGGTACAGAGTCGTAGTCCAGTAAATGTAGTCGTGGGCAGGCAGAAGGTCAGGGCAGGCGGCAATGGTTCGTGGTCGTAGGCAGGCAGAAAGGTCAGGTGGCAGAGGTTCGGAGTCGAGAAACGTAGCAAGGGGTCTGGTACACGGTAAGGCGAGAATATACTTTTGGAACGCTTTCTCTAGGGCAGGGGCAACATAGGTCCAGCAAAGGAAGTCTGCTGACGTCACCAATAAATAGGGGAAGAAACCTGGCAAGCAGCCAATTATCGGCGTGTGGCCCCTTAAATGCACAAGGACGAAGCGGCGAGCCGCGCTAGAGAACGGGCACGCGCCCCAGGGGCCAGCAAGGGACGCCAACAGAGCAGGAACGAGGTCAGGTGAGTGAACGGAGCGAGCGCGCCCGCGACCCGTCCCGCGGCCCACAGCGCCACCCATCCCGGGCAGGGATCCCGGAGAGAGGGCGCGGCGCCACCCGCTACAGTACCCCCCCTAGGTCTCCCCCTCTTTTTAGGCTGAAGGAACCTGCGAACAAGATCCTAGTCCAAGATGTTCGATTTCTGGTTCAGGACCTCTCTTCGGGACCGAAGCCCTTCCAGTCTACCAGGAAGAACCTTTTACCCCTGATGGTCTTCATGGCCAAGATGTCCTTGACCTCATATACATCGGAGGGCTCTACCACCGGAGAAGGAGACGCACTCTTTTGAGAGAACCGGCTCAAGACCAGGGGCTTTAGGAGGAAGACGTGGAAGGTGTTAGGAATCGAAGAGAAGGGGGTAGGCAGAGCTTGTAGCACACTGGATTAATCTGACGGAGCACTCTAAAGGTCCCAGAAACCGCTGACCCAATTTATAGCTGGGGACCTTAAGGCGTACGTGTCTGGCAGAGAGCCACACCTGGCAGGAAATGTGGGCGGAGGCTCCTCCTCTTGTCGGCATGGGTCTTCATGCGGGCAGGGGGCCCGGATTAAGGCAAGTCGGGTCCCCCGGCCAAATGGTCTTGATGCCCTCCACTTGGTTGTCCACACCCGGGAACCTGGGAAAGTCGTAGCCAAGGGGAGGGGGGGTGGCTGGGTGACGACTGTAGACCACCAGGAACGCAGAAACGCCCGTAGAATCAGAGTCCCGATGGTTGTAGGAGAACTCAGCCCATGGAAGCGGGCTCGGCCAGTTGTCCTGCGGCCCGGACGCGAAATGCGCAGGTATTCGCCCCAATATTGATTCACCGAAAACACAGGGCCCAGCCAAAATTGGGAGACAAATTGGACGCCCGATCAGACACGATATGCGAGGGTAATCCATGCAGACGAAAATATGCTGGAAAAAAATGTCCCGCAGTTGAGGACCCGAGGGAAGATCAGGGAGTGGGCACGAAGTGGGACATTTTAGAAAATCCATCCGTGACCACCCAGATAAACAAAATTTCCCCTGAAGAGGGCGGAAGGTCCGTGATGAAGTCCATGCCTATGTGTGTCATGGAGACTCTGGGACGGGCAGAGGGGACTAAGAGCCGAGGGCTATGGCGTGGAACCTTGTTCAGGGCACATGCGTCACAGGAGGAGAACAAAGTCTTGGACGTCCTGGGGCAGGGTTGGCCACCAGTAGCGCCGTGAGATGAGGGCGTGGGGACTTTCGTATTCCGGGGTGACCAGCCAGAAGAGAATATGCCCCCACTATAGAATTCTCGGTCTGAGCGCTGGACGAAGTTAGGTTTTCCGGTGGGGGGTACCCTCGAAGATCACCGGAGCCACGTGGATCAGCCGTTCGGGAGCAATGATGTGCTGGGACACAGGTTCTTCCCCAGTAATGTCAGAGGCTCGGGAGGGGCATCAGCCTTGACGTTCTTCTCGGCCGGCGGGAAAGTGTATCCTGAAGTCAAAGAGAGAAAAAGAGTGACCCCCTGGCCTGGCGAGGATTCAAACGCTGGGCAGTCTGGAGGTACTGAAGATTCTTGTGGTCCGTGAAGACGTCAAATGGGTGACGGGCCCCCTCCAGCAAATGTCGCCACTCCTCCAGAGCCAATTTGATGGCCAGCAGTTCCCGATCTCCTATGGTGTAGTTGCGTTCAGCCGGCGAGAAGGTCCTGGAGAAGAAACCGCAAGTATCCGTTTTGCCTTTAGGGACCCTTCTGGGTCAGGACCGTCCCTGCTCCCACGGAAGAGGCATCCACCTCCAGGCTGAAGGGCCTATTCCGGGATCCGGACGAACCAGGATAGGTGCTGAAGAAAAGGGCTGACTTCAGTTGAGAGAATGCCTCCTCGGCAGAGGGGGCCAACATCTCGGATTGGCATTTTTCCCGGGTGGACCACGATGGGAGCCCCCAGCGAAGAGAAGTGGGGAATAATCTGCGGTAGTAGTTGGCGAACCCCAGGAAGCGTTGAATCGCCCAAAAAACGACAGGGCGTGGCCACTGCTGGATCGCGGAAAAGTTTAGCGGGGGTCCATCTGAAGACCATGATCGGAGATATGTACCCAAGGAAAGGAAGGCTGACCTGGTGGAACCGACACTTCTCCACCCTTGGTTTACAGTCGATTTTTTTCCGCAGGGTCGCGGGGACCTGGCGTACTTGTACCGATGGTCTGCATGTCAGGAGGAAAAAAAATTTTGAATATCGTCTAGATACACTATGACGCAGGTGTACAGCAAGTCTTGAATACGTCATTGACGAATTCTGGAATTTCGGCTGGGGCATTGCATAGCCCAAAAGGCATCACGAGATACTCGAAAATGACCGTCCGGGTGTTGAAAGCCGCTTTCCACTCGTCCCCCCCACGAATTTGACGAGGTTATAGGCACCGCGCAGGTTTCCCAAATTTAGTAAACACCTTGGCTCCACGAAGACAATCGAAGAGCTCCGATATTTAGTGGTAGAGGGTAGCGATTCTTCACCGTGATCTTGTTCAGCCCCCCGTAATCGATACACGGCCCAAGAGGGCCCGTCTTTCTTCTGGACAAAAAAAAGCCAGTCCGGGGGCGAGGAGGACTTGCGTATGAACCCCTTTGCCAAATTCTCCTGTATGTAAGCCGACATGGCCTGAGTCTTGGGCACAGACAGAGGGTAGACCCGACCCCGTGGAGGACTGGTTCCGGGAAGGAGGGGCTATGGGACAGTCATTATGGGCGATGGGGTGGTAGTTCTCAGCCTGTTTCTCTGAGAACACATCTCCCAAAATCCCGGTACTCCGCTGGGAGACCCGGTAGATACTTGACGGACAACGGGGCGGAGAGATGGACATGGGCGCGGTGCCACCAAAAAAGAGATTCTGGCACTCCGATCCCCAGCGTAAAAACTTCGCCTGTCCTTTCCCAAACAAAGCCTAGGGGCGTGACGTTGCAGCCAGGGTAGCCCAACAGGATCGCCCAAGAAGCGCGAGGCAAGAAGTTTAAAAAGGGGATCTTCCCGTGTGTAAGACCCCTACACGGAGGGTCACAGGCCGGGTGATGAACTGGATGGAGTGGCTGAGATGCTCCCCACTGACGGATGAGATGAGCGAGACACCAAGGAGGCATGAATAAAGTTTCCGGCAGAGCCGGAGTCCAGGAAGGCAGGAACCCGAAGAGATAGGCCAGCATCCGTGGTTACCTCCACTGGCAACATCAGGTCTGGAGAGGAAGACTGAGCACCTGGGACGCCTCTCCTACGGCTCCTAGGGCGAGTGTT
Organism: Phyllomedusa bahiana; assembly: GCA_025379985.1. Lineage (NCBI taxonomy): Eukaryota > Metazoa > Chordata > Amphibia > Anura > Hylidae > Phyllomedusa > Phyllomedusa bahiana. The sequence goes on from JAODAL010004607.1 coordinate 91,819, forward strand.
TCCCGAAGTGCGGACGCTGCGGACAACTTCTACGGAAAATGGTCCGGACTGGCGCAGTAGAGGCGAGGTTTCCATCCCGCGGAGGGACAGCTCAGATTCAGACAAGTGAGCATGGTCCGCCTGCATGGGTTCTTCGGGGGGAAACCTGTGGAGGAGGCAGTGGAGATCTCTGGAACACAGGAGCCAGAGAGGTAGATGGCAAGGTTGTGGCCGAATCATGTCCCGGCGGAGCTCCTGCTGTCTTTCTGCAAAATGCACGTCAATGCGTGTGGCCAGGTGTATGAGCTTCGCCCCAAACGAAGATGGAAGATCCCTTGCTGCCAGCGCATCCTTTACTCTGCTTGACAGACCCTTCTTGAAAGTGGCGCAGAGCGCGGCGTCATTCCACGACAGCTCGGAGGCTAGGGTGCGGAACTGGACCGCATAATCTCCTCCGGGGGAGTCCCCGACGTAGGTTCAATAGCGCCGTCTCCCCAGAAGAGCTCGCGCAGGCTCCTCCAAGACGCTGCGGAATTCTGAGGGAAGGCTGTAGGTCTGCGGTTACTGGGTCATTCGGTCCCAAAGAGGAGTCGCCCAGGCCAGGGCCTTCCGGATAACAGGCTCACCACGAATGCCACCTTTGACCTTTCGGTAGGAAACTGGTCGGCCCTCAGCTCCACGTGCATGAAGCACTGCGTGATGAAACTTGCCCCAGCTTCGAGTCCCCGTCAAACTTGGAGGGTAGAGGGGAAAGGCGAAGCTTCGGGCCCACGGTTGCCAGCGGGACGCCGGGGGTATAGGGGGCCGTGGCGAAGGGCGGTTGCGGCTGCTGGGACGGCAGGAATTGACGCATCATGGCGGACAGTGACCCAATTTTCTGTGCTTGTTGCGCGATCTTCTGGGACTGTTGGGCGACAATGTTGTGAGATCCGCAAGAAATTGGCAGGGCACCTTGGCAGGATCCATGGACTGGATCTAACTGTAAGGTGGGTAGTGGATACTCTGGACCCCCGCAAACGAAAGTAGCTAAGCCACGCCAGGGAACGGAATCCAAGTAGCCCCCGGTTTTCACCAGAGCCCGCCGCAAAGCGGGATGGACTTGCTGCGGCGTGAGGCTACCAGGTCGTCCCCCTTGATGTGACTTGCTTGCGATGGCGGCGAGGTGCAGCGAGGTACAGAGTTGTAGTCCAGTAAATGTAGTCGTGGGCAGGCAGAAGGGGGCGGGCGGCGGCAATGGTTCGTGGTCGTAGACAGGCAGGAAGGGGCAGGGAGGCGGCAGAGGTTCGGGGTCGAGAAAATGTAGCAAGGGGTCTGGTAACGGTAAGGCGAGAATTACTTTTGGAACGCTTTTCTAGGGCACGGGGCAAATAGATCCAGCAAAGGAAGTCCTGCTGACGTCACCAATAAATAGGGGAAGCACCCGGCAAGCAGCCAATTATCGGGCGCATGGCCTTAATTTCACAAGGACGAGGGCGCGCGCTAGAGAACGGGCACGCGCGCCACGGCCGGCAGGGGACGCAACAGAGCAGGAACGAGGTCAGGTGAGTGAACGGAGCGAGCGTGCCCGCGGCCCGTCCGCGGCCCGCAGCGCCCCATCCCGGGCAGGGATCCCGGAGAGAGGGCACGGGTGCGCCTGCGGCCCGCAGGCCGGAGCGCGGCACCGCCTGCTACATGGATTGTGTATACAAAAGACAACATATTTCTACCCGGTGCCTTGAAAGCTTCTTCAGCTCCCTTTCATCAGATAAGACGTGTTCTCTGAGCAAGCCCAGCCAGCAGCTCTTGTCAGGTCATATCTAATAGAAGCTTTTAAGTAACTAAGGACAGGTAAGGCAGCCTGTAGTTCTCTCAGGCTGCAATTTTTATAATCACATATATTTAGAAAAGTGATTAAATACCCATTTTGGAGGCTCCCATGTCAACATTATATCGTGGCAAAACCCCCTTAAATAGCATCTTATCCACCACATTAAAAAGCTATGGGAAATATTTTGGAAAGTTGTGGAATGCATGCGTTTAGGAGATTTATTTAACAAAAAATAGACCACAAGGCAGGAACAGTGTGTGAGAAATTAAGTAAAGCCTTATTGCTTCCATAGGAAATAAGAAGATAAGCAAGAATTGAATGCTGCTAATCAAATGCCCTTGATTAATCCATGTGAGCACCTCTATAAAAGCAGAAGTTTTAGAATTTTGTTGATCTGTAACATTTAGATATGTGTTCACACAATGCCAAGAAGGAAAGACATCAGCAGTGGTCTCACAGAAGCAATTGTTGCTGTCCATCAATATGGAAAAGGTTATAAGCTCATTAACAAACAATTTTAAGTGCATTATTCCACAGTAAAAAAGATTATTTACAAATGAATATCAGAAGTGGTCATCCTAGCAAATTAACCCCCTGGTCACGTTGCGCAATGCTGAGAGAGATTGCAAAAAGCCCGAGAGCTACATGTCTAAAAGATTAAACAACTATGGCTTGTTTGCAAGGGTTCCTAGAAGAAATATTCTTCTTTCTAAAAACAACAGGCTAGAACAGCTTAAATTTGCAAAATTGCATCTGAACAAAACATTAGAATTTTGGAACAATTGGGCACATTTATTAAGGCAATTGCACCAAAACATGGCAAATATGCTTTACTCCCCATTCATTATGTGTTTTAGACAGTTTCTAGACAAGTCAGCATCTCCTCAGACAAAAGAGGTATGACTTCAAGGAAAGGGAGCATGGCTTATCGTACAACCCTATGCGCCAACAAAATGGAATTTGTTGTGTGTCTGAACTTTTACTGACTTGAAGGGGTTGTATAATTTCATTAAATGGTCTTCAGAATAAGGGGACACTGAAAACATGCAACTTTTCAATCGGATGTCATTTGCAAAACTGTTGTTTTCATTGTCTCCCTTATCTTCGTTTACTGTAAACACTGAACCCCAGTGCCGGTCTACTAATTTACATTCTGATCGGCCCCCGGTCGTATTCACAGAGCGTGAATTCCTGCCTCTCTCACTCAGAATAAGGGGACGGCAACAATTTCACTCTAAACAGCCACCAGCTCCTCAGTGACACTGCAGCTACTTCTACAATCAGAAAACAGCAGAATTGTGCCTCGGTGCCTAATGCTCCTGCATGTAAAGGGCCGGCAACAATTTCACTCTATACAGCTAGCAGCTCCTCATTGACACTGCAGCTGCTTCTACAATCAGCAAACAGCAGAATTGTGCCTCGGTGCCTTGTGTAAACATAGAAAGGAGACAGATCTGTGCTCTGGGTGAAATCATGGAAGACTGGATTCAACTGTAACAAACCTCCAGCTGTGAGAGGAGAAGAGATCAGTGCTCTGAGTTCATAGAAAACTGTCTAGACTGAATGCAGCCTTTGGTATGTAAACAGCTCTTACAAAATAAGACTGCATAGGGAGAGGACCGTGACTGCATAGGGAGAGGGTGGGGACACACACTGACTCTGGAGTGAGCATGAACAGTGAAGGGGGGGATGATGTCATCCCCCTTCAGTTAAGAAACACCCAGCTGGGAGGGGAAGAAACGCCCCTGGATTACAGGAACTGAGAGAATCAAGCTTCAAGAAAACAGCCGAACTGATTAAGCGATACATCCCCTTAATTAATTTTAAGACCTTCTAATGATCAGATGGTTTTTGTAATACATGTAACATCATATATGTTTCTTGGTGGGGCAACATGTAATTTTCACTGGCATGATTTTGGAGTACATATGACTTCAGATTGTGATGTTAATAAACAACCTCCTTAGGTGCAGAGGAGTAAGTGCATGACAAAGTGTTCATTTTCTCACCCATTTTGTAAAAAAAAAAAAGAAAATATACTTTGGACAATCAAAAAGCAAATGTGCTTTCTGATTGATAAGGAAGATGAAAAGTCCAAACAAGGCACTAAGAACATCTTAGATCTTCCTCCTCTCTTTGCATGATGCCTACTCACCACCTGCTGCCCCAAACCCTCTGTTCTGTACACAGGCTGATGTGAAAGCTGCAAGTATATACCATGAGTATATAGCAATCTGGTCCACAATACAATAAAAGGGTTTTATCACCATAATTATTAGTTTTTAAAATGTAGGGAAAGGTAAATGAAGACTATTACCAAACACAATGCTGTTTTGATTTTGCTTTGGTCAGGAGATGAGGAGGATTTTATCTTCTCCTAGAGTACACAAGTTTCTCGGGTTACCAACCATCTCTCTCCACCTCTCTCTCCTCTGAAACTTATGTGATTGCTGTACAAGCTGCCAATTGAACATGGTGTGTGACTCTCTGCAGAATCTTATCTCTAGCAATGGAATTTGTTTACCTTACTAAATGACAAGTTTTCACCCTTTAGAGCTCTGTAGGCTTGTGTACTACTTTTTATTAATCTCTTGCAGCTGTGTCACTGTAACAGGAATAGCTAGGAACAGCAGAGCTGATATGACAATCACTGCTACAGAACCACCCACAGTCTGACCAGGAAGTGTAAATCTAAGGCTGGCTGTGGCTCTGTGTAACTGCATAGTGAGAAAACATCTTTAACTTTGTGTAGATGAAGAGAAATAATAAAAGAAAAACTATTATATGAATTGCAGTGATTATAGTGACTGTTGTAATTAACATGTGCTTGGGGCCCACCATTGGAGTTAATTTTTGGTTCACTTCCTACAACTATTGTACATGACTGCATATACTGCAACTAACTCTTGTACTGTCTTGTACACATCGATTTGAGGAGTCATGTTATAGGAATATGTAATAAGATACACCAGTTATCCACACCATAAGTTATTTGTATTTATCTCCATACTCATGTTCATGTTTATATTTAGATTGAAGTTCGAGACACACAATTCATTTGTATCTAATTCTATACTTATGTGTTTAGCTGAAGGTCGAGCTTATGTCTAGATAAAGGTGAGCATAAACCTGTAGAGATGATAAATACATCCATAGGTTCATATGTATATCCATACCTTACTACTAGAGATGGGCGAATTTCTCAAAAATTAGATTCGGTCACGTCGCTGAATTTTCCGTCAAAATTCGTTTCGTTCCGAATTACTTTGGCACGAATTGCGTTAAAAAGCAGCTATTTCCAGGCTGCACAGAGCCTGCAAGGTGCTGTAGAACGTTGTTCCTTGCTTAAATATGCAGAGGGAGCTTGGTTTGGTCTTCATACAATGTTTTGTTTTAGTATGACACGCAGATGATGCCGCCCCTCTTTGAATCGCTTCATATAAATCCCTGGGCACTTAAGAGGGCAAAAAGACCAAAAAAATTTCCCAAACGGGAATGTAGTGATAAAGTCATCCAGCGAAAGCTGGAAAAAAACAAGCTGAGAGCTCAGGGGCAACATTAGTGACGAGGTGGGGTGCGGCGGCGCCCAGCACATGAGTCAGGCAGTGGCACAATGCATTTTGGAGGTGGCAAAAAACAAAGGAAACCAGAGTGGCACAATGACTGAAGCGGGGAACACGGGGCGCAGATAGGTCAGGCAGTGGCCAAGACATTTGGGGCGGAAACAATATTAGGCCAAAAGAGTGGGAAATGATACGTGTGGAGGTCACGACAGCGCAGCATGAGATCGGAGTGGGCACAATGACATTCTGGAGGTGGCAAAACAGAATTAGGCCCCAAGGGGGCCCCAATGAAAAGTGTGGAGGTCACGACGCAGCAGCATGAGATAGGCAGTGGCAAAAAAGACATTCTTTTGGAGATGGGAAAACAGTATTAGGCCAAAGAAAATGGCACAAAAACACCCCACAGTGTGAGGTCACGGGGGGGCAGCGTATGAGATCAGGCAGTGGGACAATGACATTTGGAGGCGCAAAAACAGTATTAGGGCCCCAGAGGGGCACAATCAAAGTGTGGAGGGTAACCGGCCGGGGGGCAGCAGTTGAGGTCAGGGAGTGGCACAAGACTTTGAGGCGGGCAAAAAAAGTATTAGGCCCCAGAGTGGGCCCCTTAACAGTGTGGGGGTCACGGGCCCGCAGCAGCATGAGATCAGGCAGTGGCACAATAAAATTCTGGAGGCGGCAAAAAGTATTAGGCCCCAGGTGGGGCCAAAAACAGTGTGGAGGTCACCGGCGGGAGCATATGGGGAGATAGGCCAGGGCACAATGACATTCTGGAAGGGGTGGCAAAACAGGAGGAACCACAGAGTGGCACATACTGAGAGCGGGGTCACGGCGGGAGCAGCAGAGGGCAGCAGTGGCACAAAGACACAGTGTGGAGGGGCAGGGGCAGCCACGAGCAGCGAGGGAAAACAGTGGCAAATGACAAAGTGTGGATGTCCGGCTCGCAAAAGCAGCGCAGCATGGGTCAAGGTGGCACAATGACAAGTGTTGAGGTGGGTGCAATTCCCTCCCTGGTAAAGATGGTGGGAGGCGATGGAGAAAAATGTCAGCAGAGTGTGGCATCAGGTGGGTGGCGGGATCAAAAAGGGTGGGAGGAGTTTAAACCGATGAGCCTAAGGCATTGGGGTGGAAATCCTGGCCCATCCCCGCCGATTCAAATTGACAAAGGCAGTCGTTTCCCAATTTCCCGTGGACAAGCGGGTTCTCCTTGGGGTAATGATGGCCCCCGCCCCACGAAACCGCTCGATGCCCCCTACTGGCCGGGCAGGGGCAGCTTTCCCCTGCAAATCGGCAAATTGCGGCCACACTCCCGTTTGGTGCCAGTAGTCCACGGATCTTCTAACTGAGGTGGCAGAGACTGCTTCCGTCCTGCTGCTGCTGTCGACTGCCCTCCCCCCTCACTAGGCGGGTGAAGGAAGCTGCTCATCAGTGACTCATCCAGACTTAAGGTTACCACGGATGGAGCTGGTACTGCTCCTCCCCCCCACCTTCCCCAGCAGCCGCGGCAGTATTACATGAGCGCTAGGAACCCCCCGGTCCAGACCTGTCCAGAGGAGGGACGATGCCGCACCAAAGGCAGCAGGTCCAACTGATTACGGAGGATTTCCCTATAGTATTTGAGTTTGACTCCTTCTCAATAGCTGGAAAAAGGCTCCATTTTGGACGCCAGCGAGGTACCAATAGGGTGAGAGCCAGAAGTCATCCCTCGCCGATTGCTGACTATTCGGGCTGTCACTAGCCAGGCAAATAAGCATGCTGCGGGCCATCTGCACAAGTGACTCCCGAGGGGCTCCCTGCCACCATTTCCACTATATACTGCCACAGTGCTGGGGGTCCATCTCTTGTCTTCCTCATCTCGCATCCACCTCCTCCAGCTGCTCCTGCTCCTCCTCTCGTTGTCACCTGGTAAAGAAATCCACTCATTTCCCCAACAATGCTTCTGCTCCAATGTCCTTCCTCCTCCTCCTCCATTCGTCCCCACCGACTCATGTGGCCACGAGAATGTAGTCGCCACGTCTCCAGCCTGCCCAGACAGATTTTCAGCATCGCTCCAGACTTGGAAGCAGTGAAATGATGTTTTCATCCCGTAGTCCTGCCGACTGACAAATAAAGTCGCCATCCTCAAATCGCCTCAACAAAAGCTGGTTTCACCATGAGCTGCCACTGGCTGACATCAAAGTTACACAGGAGAGTACTTCTGTCCTGGCTTGGATTCATGAAAAAATCTTATTGGCCTTTCTCTGTTTCATACATCGGTCCAACATGTCCGCGCTGGAATTCCAGTGGGTGAAACACGCATATCAGAGTGTGTTGGGGCAGCCGTTCTGCCGCTGCAACACGAGGAGGTGTTCCTGGCTTTGTACGAATGGACAAAGTGCATCCAACAGTTTCCCTGGCCATTTTCAGAATGCTTCTGAAGATTCGGTTGGAAGAACTTCCAGGAAACGCTTTTCACAACCAGATTGAACACTTGCGCCATGCAGGACCGCATGACCATCCCCTTCCTCGAGCAGTGCGGACACCATGTTCCTCCCATTGTCCGTCACCATGGTCCGAAATTGCAGTGGCACGGAGAAAGCCACACATCGATTTCCTTGCTGCATGAAACGCGGAGCAGTTCCTCCTCCCCTGTGTGACTCATATACGCCAAGGCAAGCCAGGTGTAGAACTGCGTGACCACCGCTGTGCCCTACATTATGTGGTATGATGAGCATACTTGTGGAGGCTGAGATGGTGGTGGTGGTTGGAAGAGGAGGAGTCGACATTGGCGCAAGTGCAGCAGTTTCACAACGTGGAGGAGAAAGCGCGTCTCCTGTCAAGTTGTTGGTGGTGCCTGGGCGAAGCTCTATTCACCCAGTGGGCCGTAAAGGACATGTACTGGCCCTGCACCGTAGTTAACAGCTCCAGACGGTCCCGCTGCCATGCACCTTGGAACAAACCGATAAGCTCAAGGGACCTGACCCACCTTCTGTTCTAAATTTAGTTAAGTGCTGGTACTGCCATTTTGGAAAAGAAATTGACGGCTTGGAACTCTCCATCTCGGCTCGGCGCGCGCGCGGGGAGCCATTAGTTCTCTGAACGGTGCAGAGTCCACCATTTGGAAGGGAGGGACAGGCAGTACCAACAACTTGGACAGAGAGCACGGTCAGTGTTGCTGCAACCTTAGGATGGTTATGGACGCATACTGTTGCTGTCTCTTTGCAATCGCCTCTCGCTGAACGACTGCTGGCGCCATGAGTAGCGAGGAGCAGGAGCAACTGGACCGGGAGATGATGTCAAAAGAGAAACAGCTCTCTTCTGCAGAGTGGTGGAGCCTTGACTGCAGCAATGGCAATGCGTGCCACTGGCCATGCTGCTGCTTCTGTCCCGCTGCGGCGGCAGGAGGACCACCACATTCTTGACCACGTTTCTCCAGGCCACCAGATGGAGACGCTGCCTGAGTTGACGCCGGCCGAGGATGCCAATGTAAGCTCCCTGGCCACGCTTCATTTTCTGCCCACAGATTCTACATATACCCATATTCGGCTCCCTACTGTCTAAGCAAAGAACTGCACCCCGCCGAGTATCGGATTTTACGCCAACGCTCCGCACTGAGTGACTACTGCCGCCGCTGCCCTCGCAGAGCCCCTGTGGCTGCCTACTTTCTTGGACCTGCGAAGCGGGTTTTTTACCCCGCTGGCCGCCTCTTGGTCTTCCTGACCTCACACTCGGGCTGCTATCCTGCGAGACTCACGGCCCACACGTCCCCCTTGCTGGCTGCGGTGCTGCCTGACGCGCAAGCTTGAACGCCTCTTCTCCTGATGATGATGAAGCCCTTGCCACACCCGCTCCAAAGTGCGGTCGGGCTACATCCAACATCAATTTGTTTTTTCATCGTCACACCGCTGTCCACATCACCGACTTGGGTAGGCGAGGCCTGACCTCTCACAACATGTACCTCTCCCATGCCACTCTCCACATCTAACTTTGCCGCCTAACTGCAAGAAAAGCGGGCGATATTGCCCCAATTTCTTCACTGCCAAGTAGCTGCTGCTGACTGCCCACTTCAAATTGTTCTCCTCGCTATATTAGTGGCGCTGAGGACCCCAGACCACATAGTAAGATCTCTGGCTGAGAAAACCGGATGGGACAGAGGCGCGAGACAGGTTGAGGGCCGCAGACGCTCCGCTCCCGGGCCATGCAACTAAGGTTTGGTCTGAGGTTCCCACCGACACTTGGCTGGTGTTGTCCAGATGTCATCTGTAGAAGAGATGACCTAGTCAACCAATCAAGAACCCTTTGGGTTTGCTGAACAACACACGGCCGCTAGATGACAGCGCAGTAGTGGGCCGTCACCGAGTGACCCCTGCTCGCGACTCCCCATGCTAGTGCTGTGACCTGGCCTGTTCCAGGAATGTTTGTGCCACTGCCACTCGCAGGTGCAGAGCCTGCCACCCCTCCTGACTGACATATAGTTTGTTCTAAAATGTACAGACATGTTTGTTTTGATGTTGAAATCTGAATATATAAAAAACACCCTGGTTTTGACTCCATTGAACCCATAACAAGCTTGGGATAACCCTTGGAATATAAATTTGCGCTCCACAAACTGGGCCAGGATAAATTAACTTGTATGTGTCGTTTAAAAACACTGTGTGTTTTAACTAAATGTAAAAGCACAAACATGCTTAATTACCTTCGGACATGAATAGGCTACCGGAAAAAATGTATATAATTTTGGGCGTTGACAAAGAAATGTTTAATTTTTGTCAGCACACCAGCAAAACAACGCTTAATTAACCCAAGGATGTAAATTGCGCCAAAGAATTGAGCACCACAAAATAGTAGCTTAGTAGCGTGTTACAATTGGCGTGGTTTTCTACCCACACAACCAAGATACAGATGTGTTAACCTTTGCTTGTGAATTCGGCTACAGAAAAATGTATATAATTTGGCGTTGAAAAAGAAGGTTTCTAGGGGTCAGCACAAACCACGCAGCAAAACAATGCTTAATTAACCCCTGGATGTAAATTGCGCCAAAGAATTGAGCCGCACAAACCTAGTACTTTGTAGCGTGTACAATTGCGTGTTATCTACGCCACACACAAGAGATACAGTTGTAATTCCTTGCTTGTGAATTAGCTACAGGAAAAAATTTATATATTGGCGTTGAAAAAGACGGATTAATTTTGTCAGCACACCAGCAAAACAACGCTTAATTAACCCTGGATGTAAATTGCGCCAAAAATTGAGCACCACAACATAGTAGAGCTTTAGTAAGCGTGTTTACAATAGCGTGTTTTCATACGCAACACAACAAGAGATACACAGTTTGTAATTTAACCTTATTGCTTGTGAATTAGGCTACAGGAAAAATTTATATATTTTGGCGTTGAAAAAGACGGTTTCTTGGGGTCAGCACACCAGCAAAAACCGCTTAAATAACCCCTGATGAAGAATTGCGCCAAAAGAAGTGAGCCGCACAACATAATTAGCATTGTAGCGTGATTACAATTGGGTGTTTTATATGCCTCACAACAAGAGAAACAGTTGTAATTAACCTTTGCATGTGAATTAGCTACAGGAAAAATTTATATATTTTGGGCGTTGAAAAAGAAGGATTCTGTGGGTCCAGCACACCACAAAAACAACGCTTAATTAACCCCTGGATGTAAATTGCGCCAAATAATTGGAGGCCGCACAAACTAGTAGCTTGTTAGCGTGTTATCAATTGCGAGTTTTTCTAACGCAACACAACAAGAATACATTTGTAATTAACCTTTGCTTGTTATTAGGCTACAGTGAAAAAATGTATATATTTTGGGCGTTGAAAAAGATGGTTTCTTGGGTCAGCACACCAGCAAAACAACGCTTAATTAACACCTGGATGTAAATTGCGCCAAAGAATTGAGCCGCACAAACTAGTAGCATTGTAGCTTGATTACAAATTGCGTGTTTTCTACGCCACCCCAACAAGAGTACAGTTTGTAATTAAATTTGCTTGTGAATAGGCAACAGGAAAAATGTATATATTATGGCGTGAAAAAGACGGTTTCTTGGGGTCAGCACACCCAGCAAAACCAACGCTTAATTAACCCCTGGATGTAAATTGCGCAATAGAATTGAGCAGCCAAAATGAAGAGGTATTTGTAATGTAAAAACCCTGTTTCTTCTAAATGAATACAACAGAACTGGCTAGATCCACTAGGATATTAAAATGTATATGCAGCGCAGTGGACGCACACTGGATTTTCAGATCCAATCCCCAAAAAATTAGAACGTAGAACATAAAGACAGTCTCTGAGACAAGCTGAGACACCCCACAGAAATCGCTATATGAAAATCAATTCTTCAGTAAGAACTATCAGCCGCAGCAGCACCTTCCCAGATCAGCAGAGTGAGAGGAGCGTGCCCTCCCGGCGTCGCGCCAGGACTTATATCGTGCGGTGACGTTACAGCATCCCGCCGGTCTCTGATTGGCTTCATCTCTGCACATGTCATGCAGGCTATGCCCTTCTTCCCTCCCAGAGTGTTTTGCCCCATGTAGCGCCATGTGCTCGCAGCCATTTTTCAATCAAAAAGCACACTTCGTTCACCCGAAGTACCCCAAAGTTCGACTTCGTTCCGAACTGAAGTTTTCCTGAAATTCTAAACGAATTCCACTTTGTTAGAATCGATTCGCCCATCTCTACTTACTACACATTACAGATTATATAGCATATATGTGAATAAGGGAGTAAGCAATAAATAAGACCATATCCATGTCCACACCATGTTATATATTTCCGATTACATAAAGTACATGTGTGAATATGAGAAAGGCAATGGATAAGATCATGTCCAAGTTTATTTCAGAATCCCTAGTGGCAAGCATGTATATAATATATCTACATATAACAATTATATATCTATATAAATTATAATATATATTATATAATATATATATATATATATACATTATAGTATAAATATATATATAAATATATATATATTATAATAATATATAACTATCAGTGTTATGACATAGTAAATTAGCAAAATACATGCATTTCTTCTCTTTTTGTTTTCCTTTCCTTTACCTGGTATCATACCCATTCAGGGAGAGTGAAGTTGCATTTCATTTTTGGTTTTTGTTATTTTTTAATTTTTTTTTAAATTTATTTGTTGATTTTCAGGTATTTATGTCTTACAATCAATTGTAATGTCTATATATCCTGCTTTAATTGCATATTGCATTATAGACATGCCTTGATTGTCACTTGTGCAGGGTTATACAAGGATCTTTTTCAGGTCATGACCATGTGATTAATTTAACTATGCAATTGGTACACATATGTTTTTAAACATGTGTAATGACAGTTTATGTAGCAACGATTAAGGGCAGGCTGCTAGAAACGCATTTGCTGTCTTTCTTGAATGGAAAAGTCATAAAAACCTTTTAATGCTTGGTCTACAATAAGCGTGAAGTTTTATCTAACTAAATCCATTGGTCTAAGCGATGGATTCAACATTTTCTTTGAACATGGACATTGGCATCTAAAGTCCTGGAGCCGTCTGTGCAGAATTTTTGGAAGCAAGTAACCACATGAGCAGTCCATCACATTTTTTTTTTTTTCACATGACTTTTGTACTCTACCTCTTGCTTTTTGCCTCTCTTTCACTGTCTATGTCTTTGAAAAGCAGCCCCAAGTCTGGCATGCAAAGAGACCCACTGGAGGTTTCCAGGGCCAGTCTGAGCCTGAAGAAATAAGATGTGAGAAAGGATTAAAAACAGCAATTGTAGACTGTATTTAAACATAATTCAAAGTAGTCACTAGTGAATGTGTTGTTAGAATATGCAGCTCCCAATTCATATTGCTGTATCTCAGACTAGAGATGCTATTTTGTTCTTGTTTTAAGATTCTTCCAGCTCTAATGGCTGCTCTGAGCTAGAATATTTACCTGTTGTCTTTGTCAATTCTGATAAGAATGTATGATTTAGTTGTTTCTTTTCTATGCATAAACTTGTATTTTAGGGTTATTGACCTACAATTTTTCTTTTATTAGTACAGTGGTCCCTCAACATGCTATATCAATTGGTTTCACGATGACCATTGTATGTTGGAGCCATAATTCTATGGAAAACTGGTAATTGGTTTTGAGGCCCCAAAATGTCACCCCACATAATGAAAAATGGAGATTAGTACCTATACCCTGCCTATGGAGACATATGCCTGCCTATACCCTGCCTATAGAGACATATACCTGCATATACCCTGCCTATAAGGACATATACCTGCCTATATCCAGCCTATACCCTGCCTATAACCTGCCTATAGAGACATATACCTGCCTATACCCTGCCTATAACCTGCCTATGGGGAACATATGCCTGCCTATAACCTGCCTATGAGGGACATATACCTGCCTATGGGGGATATATACCTGCCTATACAGGACATATACCTGCCTATGGGGGACATATACCTGCCTATAACCTGCCTTTGTAGGACCTATGCCTACCTATAACTGCCTATGGAGGACATTAAACTGCCTATACCTGCCTATGGAGGACATATAGCTGCCTCTACATACCTATGGAGGATATTAAACTGCCTATACCTGCCTATGGGGTACATTAACCCCTTAAGGACCAGGCGTTTTTTTTTTGGTGACACGTTCGTTTTTCCCTCCTTGCCTTCTGAAAGCCATAACTTTTTTATTTTTCCACCTACATAGACACATGAGGGCTTTTATTTTGCGGGACAAGATGTACTTTCTAATGGTGTTATTCACTATACTATAGAATATACTGGGAAACCGCAAATAAATTCCAAGTGGGGCAAATTGTGAAAAAAAAATTATTTTCGCCATGTTTGCGAGGGTTTTGCTTTTATGGCGTTCAATCTTCGGTAAATATAATGTGTTATCTATATTCTACAGGTTGTTACACGTCCGGCAATACCAAACATGTAGGGTTTCCGCTACGTTTTGGTACCGTAAAAAAAATTAAAAACATTTTCTATTTTTGAAATTTGCGCCACGGCGCCATTTTGTGCGACCGATAACTTTTTTGTACTAACACCTACGGACGTCAGTGAGGGGGCATTTTTTGCGGGCTGAAGTGTACTTTTTATCGCTAGCAGTTTGGAATGCATGTAACTTTTGTGATCATTTTTATTCCATTTTTTCAGTGACGTAAAATGACCAAAAAACGCAATTTTGGCGTTTGGAATTTTTTTTCTTCTACAGTATTCAGTGTATGGGATAAATGATGTTATATTTTTATAGATCGGAACTTTTTCGGACGCGGAAATACCAAATATGTGTAACTTTTTTATTATTTTAATGATTTTTTTTGTAAAATGGGGAAAGGGGGGTGATTTGAACTTTTAATACTTTTTTTTTTGTACTTTAAAACTTTATTTTTTGTTTTTTTTTCTTTAACATTGAGGCCATCTGTGGTACTTGACCACTAGGTGGCGCGATTGTTAATACAACCTAATGCATTGCATAGGCAATGCATTAGGTTGTACAAAGATGGCGGTTTCCCCACTTCCTATCTGCGGACGGAAGTGGGGCAAACCGGCCAGGGTAAGTGACGGGAGCCTTCACAAGGCTCCCCACCACCATGCCCAGTCATCGGATCGGCGCAGCTATCGATGACCGTACCGATCGGTGCGCGGCACCGATCGGCGTTCACTCAGACGCCGCGGCCATCTTTGGCGCGTGTTGATGGTAACAGCGCCGTGGGCGAGCCCCGCCGGCTGTAACTGGCGGGTGTTAGCGGCGATTTGCCGCTAACACCCGGCGGCGGTGTGGGGGGGTCGCGGCGCGATCCCCCTGCAAATCCCCTTAGCGGCCCTGGGAAGTACTCATACGCCCAAGGTCATTAAGGGGTTAAACTGCCTATACCTGCCTATGGGGGACATTAAACTGCCTATACCTGCCTATGTAATGTTATTGGTATCGATTTTTATTTTTTAAATTTACCAATAGCCGCTGCATTTTCCACCCTAGGCTCAATAAGTTTTCCCATTTTATGTGGCAAAAGTAGGTGCCTTGGCTTATACTCGAGTATATACGGTACTTTTTTTCTAGGATTCCATGTCAAAATTAAACATTTTCAGCTAAAATTGCTGACTGTTGAAAAAAATATTGTTTTTTATTTTCACAGCCTAATGCTAAAAAAAATTGTGAAAGACCTGTGGGGTCGATATACTCACTACAACCCTGGATATATTCCTTATGGGTTTTAGTTTCCAATATAGGGTTTTTTGGGGGGTGTTTATTAAGTTTTAGCACTTTAGAGTGTCTACAAAACTATAATGGTGGCTAAATAAAATCGTATTTTAAATGAGACCCCAAAGTCCAGTAGGTGCTCCTCCTACTCTGAAGCCTGTGGTTGAGCCAAATAGCGCACTATGGGATATCGCTGAAAAAATCAGAATCTGGGTAAGCAATGTTGAGTTGCAATTTCCAATGAATAAAAATTGAAAATCTGCAAAAAAAGTGAAATCTCGAAATTTTACCTTCCAGTTTGCTTTAATTTCTGTGAAATGTCTAAAGGGTTGACAAACTTCCTAAACACTGTTTTAAATAATTTATAGGATGCAGTTTCTTAGATGGAATCATTTCTGGGGTATCTTACATATGGCTCCTCAAAACCATGTCCCTGGTCCCTAAAAAAATCTAGGTTGCAAATTTTCTTGAAAATGTGAGAAATTACTACTAAATTTCTAAGCCCTCTAATGTTATAAAAAAGACATTTAAAAATGCCAACCTACAGCAAACATATGTAGATACTAGTTTTAAACTATTTTGAGTGGAGTAACTGTTTGTCTTACACACAGAAATTTTTGAAGTTTGAAAATGGCTAATATTTCTAATTTTTTTCACGATATTTTCATATTTTTCAAACATAAACAAGGACTGTATAGACCAA
Source organism: Phyllomedusa bahiana (assembly GCA_025379985.1). Lineage (NCBI taxonomy): Eukaryota > Metazoa > Chordata > Amphibia > Anura > Hylidae > Phyllomedusa > Phyllomedusa bahiana. Next base: position 108,068 of record JAODAL010004607.1, read on the forward strand.
AATATCTTACTAACTTAAAGTACAATATGTCATGAGAAAATAATCTTTGAATCACATGGATAAGTAAAAGTGTCAAAAAGTTATTCTCACATAAAGGTCCACAGGTATGAAAACTGTTTAGGTCTAAAACTCACTTTGTTGCCCATAGCACCCCCCTCATTTTTCATATGAAATGAAAGGGGAGCTCTGATTGTTTGCTATGGGCAACAAAGTGAGTTTTAGACCTAGACAGCTTTCATACATGTACATTCCAATATCAGTAGCACACTATCAACTAAAGAAACTATCAAAGGGGACATAGGAATTTTTGAAAAAGCATTTCTGCTCCTTAGGGTACATGAACATTTTTTGAGGTTCTTAGTTCACATTTTTGATCAAAACTGCTTAAGGCCACCTCCGAAACTTCAAAGGGACCTCAATGCAGGTGGGTTCCTACATTATTGTTACCTCTCTTTTGGGAACTGTTCAGACCTCCATACTTCAGGGAGTGAAGGCACCAACTTCTAAGTACACTGCGCTGATTTAAAAACCTGTGAAGGTGGGTGGAGTACAGAAAACCAAAAAGGGGGCAGCAACTCCTCCATATACAAGCTAGAAACAATACAGTATATGTCTCTATAGGCAGGGTATAGGCAGGTATATGTCTCTATGGGTAGGGTATAGGCAGGGTATAGGCAGGTATATGTCTCTATAGGCAGGGTATAGGCAGGTATATGTCTCTATAGGCAGGGTATAGGCAGGATATAGGCAGGTATGTGTCCTTATAGGCAGGGTATAGGCAGGTATATGTCCTTATAGGCAGGCTATAGGCAGGGTTTAGGCAGGTATATGTCTCTATAGGCAGGGTATAGGCAGGTATATGTCTCTATAGGCAGGGTATAGGCAGGGTATAGGCAGGCATATGTCTCTATGGGCAGGGTATAGGCAGGGTACAGGCAGGGTTTAAAAAAAAAAAATTACAAACACTTACCTCACTCCCTCGCTGTCCGGCCTCCCAGGCGCTCCTCTCCGTCTTGGGGCACAGGCAGTGTGAGGTCATCAAGCCGTGCACGCAGCGTGATGACACACGCTGCCTGTGCTGGAAACTCCGCACGGCCGCAAGCAGACTGGAGTCCACTGCGAAGCTTTTGAAACACAAATTTTACTGGGTGAAGTCGCCCCATTTTGCATTCAACACCCCTCATGGATCTCATCTAGGGGTGTATTGTGCATTTTGGGCGCACAGGTGTTCAACAGTTTTTTTTTTTTAATTAGACCATTAAAATGGGGGTGGGAGAGAAATGCAGTTCTGCCATTGTTTTTTGGGTATCAATTTTATAGCATCCCCATACAGTGTAAATAACACGATAACTTTACTATACGGGTTGGTACAATTGCAATGCTATAAATTTTATATAGTTTTTCATGTTTCACTACTTTTACGCAATAGAAATGCGTTTATAAAAAAAAAAATCGTTTTTATGTTGTCATATTCTGACGGCCATAACTTTTTTATTTTTCTGTGTACGGAGCTGATTATGGGCTTGCTTTTTGCGGGACAAGTTACTGTTTTTATTGGTATCATTATGGGGTGCATATTACGCTATGATCACTTTTTCTTAAGGTTTTTGTGAGGCGTTTTGGACAAAACACAGTAATCCTAGTAGTGTTTTTTATTTTTACTTTTTACAGCAGTCACCGTGTGGTATAAATGACATCCTAGCTTTACTCAGCAGGTTGATACAATAACCAATTTATATATATTTTTTTAAGTTTTATTGCTTTTACAATAAAACACTTTTAATAAAAAAGAAACACACTTTTTTGCATCGCCGTAGTCTGAGAGCCATAACTTTTTTATTTTTCTGTGTACAGAGCTGATTATGGGCTTGTTTTTTGCAAGATGATTTGATGTTTTTATTGGTATCATGTTTGGGGACAAAGCTTTTAAATCTGATTTTTGAAAGGCAATCCTAGTCGTGTTATTTATATTTTTAACAGGATTCACTGTGCAGTATACATGACAAGCTAGTTTTACTCTGTGGGTTGATACTATTATTGTGATACCCAATTTAAAAAGTTTTTTTATGTTGAAGCGTTTAAAAAAAAGTGTTTTTAGTGTGTAAAACAATATTTATGCATTTATTTATGCATCACTATCTTCTGATAGCCATAACTTTTTTTTATTTTTCCGTATACAAAATTGTGTCAGGGCTTTTTTTTGCGAGATGAACTGACATTTTAACTGGTCCCACTTTGGCGTTTATATGAGTTTTTGATCGCTTTTTATTTCATTTTATGTGCTGCAGGGTGAACAGAAATAGAAATTATGTGACTTTTGTTTTTTTACGGTGTTCACTGTGCAGGTTAATTAACATTACAGATTTATAAGGTAGGTCGTTACGCATGCAGCGAAACCAAATATGCTTACTTTATTTTTTATCTTTTTTGCGGTGATTGGCTTTTGTAAAGAGGAAAATGGTGGTGTCCCATGTTTTTATTTTATTTTTTGATGTTTGTGTTTTACTTCTTAACTTTTTTTTTCACTTTTCCCCATAGGGGACTTGTATCAGTAATCTTCAGATCAGGTCTGAACAGGCACCAAGAAAGGTAACATGTAGAGTAGGTTCTCACCTGTATTGAGGTTCCCTTGTCGATTGGAAGGTGGGCTTATTATAATTTTGATCTAAAATGTACACTTAGAACCTCAAATTTTCATGTATTCAAAGTAGCAGAAATGCTTTTCCAATAGTTCCTATGGGCCTTTAGATTGCTTTTTAGTGCTAGTAGTGTGCTGCTGATATTGGATTGTGCTTGTTTTTTGCTGCCATTCCAGCATGTACCTATGTACATTTTTTTAAAAAAACTTTTTGGATGTGTAGACCAAATATTATTTTTTTTTAGATTGTACTTAAAATTTAGAGGTACAACTTACACATATATTTAGACCAAAATCATTACATTTGGGAGGTGGATAAATAAATGTCTTAAATGATTGCATATAGGAAGTTACAAACATTCTACACATTTATGGAGTATCAGATGAGTTATAGTACAGAGACCCCCATGGATTATTGTTTATCATTTTTCTCTAGAAGCATTTGCCTCTGTCATGAGCGCAGTCCAGTAATGACTTCTCACATGCCTAGTGTTTGATTTCTGTAATTACAGTCCTCGTATATTTTTCCCTTTCCAAGTTCCCTGCTTCTATGGTATATAGCATTGTTGATTTATGAGTCTATTTATTTCAGCTTAAAACATATAACTTATGTGACAACAACATAAAATTAGTTTAAAGGCAAATGTTTCTTAGGAGTGCATTTATTTTTGTCACTAAAATTTTAATAAAAAAGCACCCTTTTCATTGGAATTATTGATATTAATGATAATTTAAGTCTTAATAATTCATAAATTCGTTCACTTAACTATTCATTGGGTGAAATATAAATTATAAAACTGGATCAAAAGTACTTTCAATCGGCATAGCACCTGTGTATAATACGTCCTCTCACTGCTCTGTGAGTATATAATAGTTCTCTCTCCTGTTTCAGAGCGGGCATAATTATTGTAGACAGAACATAGCAGCATAACTCAAGACAGCAGAGGACTATAACTTGCTGTGCATTGGCAGTTTAAGTAGTCTCCACTTGTTGGGTGCATCGCGTATGTACTGTATAAAGGGTGTAGGGGCTCACTTGCGTCCGGACGCTATCTTGGACCATCCCAGGGTTGCTTAGCTCTTTTGGTAAGCGGGCTGCACTCCAATATATGTCACACTGACACCAGGCTTCTCTTTCTGGCTTCAGCCAGCGTTATTTCCTCTTCAGGCAAGGTCAGTACAGATATATCCACAACAAAAACAAAACCCTCAACCATCCGGCCACTAACTATACATGAAATGGGTCCCTCCCTAACTGTGGGCTTGGCCTACTGCCAGCATGACAAACAAGTTTACCAGCTGCTGCAGGATCCAGCTTCCTGAAGGCAGCCACCTGCTTGCCTCAAGCCTCTGGGGGCTAGAGCCTCTCTCCAGCGCCTTTGCTACTCAATACTGCAGGTAGCAAAGCACTCCCCCTGATCACCTGCAGGTACAGGCCTTTTATAGGCAGGCATCCAGAGGTCTGCACCAAAACGTGGCCTGGAACGTGGGAACAGCCACTCACCCAACTGCAGCTATTCTGGGAAAGCCAGCCCATAATGGCTGGATATCAGCCGTACTACATACAGCTGTCAGCAACCTAGTGTTGCTGACAGATGACCAGTGGCTTTTCCCACCAAGACCAGGCCCTTGGTGGCACATTTCTAGGAGGAATCCTGACCTACGCCACCTGGTGGCAGCAACACATGACCACATAAGGACGTGCTGTCCTGGCCCTGTATTTGGGAGTTGCTTACACAATCTCATGACCTCATGCTGCTGGAACTTTTATGATACTCTCTGCATGATTAGACTGTGTCACGGCTGCTCAGATTCAAGCACCCTTGACTCTGGGTGCTAGAGACTGCCCAGTTGTCAATGTATTTATTAGTATATCAGGTGCCAAGAGTAAGGGAGCGATTGTGGGGGAAATCTGAGCCAATAAAAATAATAAAAAAAGGATCTGCAATCAGGGGACCACAAGCAATAAAGTATAAAGTTTGCTGTCAATTACCTTTTTGGAAAACATGACAGATCCCCTTCTAAAATTTAAGGGATTTTCTTATTAGGCTGTTTCACAGAGCCTGCTCCTGTGGGTGGTTTTACTTCAGTGATTGGCATATCAGCTATGCTGTGCCTAGCTGAGCCGGTTAGAGGAATATTGGAAATGGAAGAGTATTACCAGCAGTGCACAACGCTACAGAGCTCTAAAGGACTAAAGTTTGTCTGTAAATAACATAAATAAGCTCCTGTTCGGGCTGATAAGACACAGCAGTGAGTGATGTCACCATCCCGACCATCCTGGCAAGAGCTGCAGCAGCACAGAGAGGGGATCGGTAACCTAGGGAAGCTTATCTGCACAGGCATTAGATAAGATCTGCTCTAACTCACGATTCCTATGCTACAGTGTAACAATTCTAACCGGGATGGCTAGAAACGTGCGGTTGGACGGATCCTCTGGGCCCACCGCGGACCAAGATGGTAGATGCAGGCGGTGGGTAGCAGAAGGGCAGGTCTGGGTTGACGGTACAGGAACAGAAACAGGCACCGCAGGTGTAGCTGTTAAACGTGTACACAGTCCTGGTGTAGCGGGTGAACATATGCACAGTCCAGGTAGGTAGCAGGTATAGGCCAAGCAGCAGGGGTAGGCCAGCAGGTGCAGCGGCAGATGTACAACAGGTATAGGCAGGCTTGTGCAGCGGCAGATGTACAGCGGAACTGATAAACATGTAGAACCTACAAGAGAACAGCAGCAATGCAGCAGCTGAGGGGTTAAGCCCTTGTGCTGAAGACAACGAACAACGAACTGACACAGAGTAAAGGTAGGAGGTTCCTTATGTAGCTAGAGATACAGGTCACTGGGCAGGGCCAAGGTACTCTGACTCTTTAAATGCAGTGCAGTGCCGCGCGCGTGCCCCTAGAGAGAGCACGTGTGCGCACAGGATGCCAGGGAGCTGGAGGAAGCAGCGATGGTGAGGCTTCAGGAGTGGCAGGACAGGACAGGTGCGTGCAGAGGGCCAGGGACACCAGGGGATGTTGCAGCAGCGGCCGGGACACAGGAGACACGTACATGCTGTTGGTCCATAGCAGGGGCCGCAGCGTGAACCGTGTCAGTACCCCCCCCCTTAATCCCTCCCCTCCATGCTAGCCGGGTACCCACAAAACAACTAGGGGTAACCACCTCCTCCTCGGTACCCCAGGAACTGTCGTCAGAGGAGGTGTCCAGAGAGTCCCGGAAAACTTCTTGGACCTGGGAAGAAGAAGCAGAAACAGTAGGCAGGGGGGTGGGGTGGGTGGGAGTCAGAGGTGTCTTTGCAGACCAGAGGCTCTTCTTGCAGATGTGAATCTTCCACCAGCACAGCAGAACAAACGGGCAGAGAAACGGGAGGGCAGGACTGCTCCAGATGGGTGGGCTTAAGGCAGTGAGAGTAGCAATGCTTGCCCCATTGGACGACTTCACCCATTCTCCAATCCAGGGATGGGCTGTGAAGCTGGAACCATGGAAGCCCGAGCAAGACTGGAGCAGACGAACTTGGCAGGACGTAGAAGGAGATGTCCTCTTGGTGGGAACTTACAATTTGTAAAGACACAGGCTGGGTGCGGAACTGGACTGGCTCCTTCAGGATCTCCCCGTTAACGGATGAAAAACTTAGTGGTTTTTCCAGACAGGAAACAGGCAGGTAGAAGTTCTCCAGTAGGGACGGATGGATGAAGTTCTCGGAAGAGCCGGAGTCCAGAAGAGCAGGAACTTCGGTAGCATCACCAGATGAAAAACATAGGGTGACTGGAGTGGTTAAATGAGGAGCAGGCACACCATTATTCAGGGTAACTTCACCCACAACACCATGGTGCTGAGGTTTCCGGGGCGCAGCTGGGCGGGCTGGGCAGTTCTTCAGGCAATGACGGGTACCACCGCAGTACAGACACAGGTTTAAGCTGCATCGACGGGCGCGTTCCTCTGTGGAGAGATGAGTGCGGTTGACCTCCATTGGCTCATCTTGGAAAAACGTAGTTGTCAGGCGAGGTGGGCTCGAGGTTTCAATTACAAGGCGAGGCGGAAGCTTGCGAGGACGAGAGGACACAGGCTGTTGGCAAAGCTCTAACTCTCTCTCCGCAAAACGGATGTCGATCCGGGTAGCCAAAGTGATGAGGTCGTCCAGGGTGATAGGTAGGTCACGACCAGTCAACTTGTCCTTGATGCGTCCATCGAGACCTCCCCAGAAGGCAGCAACGAGGCCCTCGTTGTTCCAGGCAAGCTCAGAGGCCAGGGTACGGAACTGGATGGCATACTGGCCCACTGTAGAATCACCTTGATGGAAGCGGAGCAGAGACGATACAGCTGAGGTGTTGCGCGCAGGTAACTCGAAGACCTTTCTGAAGGCACTCAGGAACTCCTGGAGGTCCCCTGTCAGCAGATCCCCTTTCTCCCAAAGAGGTGCGGCCCAGGCCAAGGCTTCACCTGAGAGCAGGCTGATGATGAAAGCGACCTTGGCACGGTCAGAATGGAACTGATGAGCCAGGACCTCAAAATAGATAGTGCACTGGTTGAGGAAGCCGCGACATGCATGAAGGTCTCCAGAATAACGGGCAGGCAGAGGCAGATGCAGGCTAGGACTGGATATGGCAGACGGAGGCGGAACCACAGCAGGTGGTGGAGCAGGTGTAGATGGTATTGCTGACGCAACTTGGTCCAGACGGGTAGTGATGGTCTGCAGTTTTTGAAATAGTTGCTCCAGGTGGACGCCATGACGGTTCACCACAGCTACCAGGTCAGGCAGAGTCACTCCGGCGGGATCCATATTTGATGGTCAGTTTGTACTGTAACGATTCTAACCGGGATGGCTAGAAACGTACAGTTGGACGGATCCTCTGGGCCCACCGCGGGCCAAGATGGTAGATGCAGGCGGTGGGTAATCGAAGTGCAGGTCTGGGTTGACGGTACAGGAACAGAAACAGGCACCGCAGGTGTAGCCGTTAAACGTGTACACAGTCCAGGTGTAGCGGGTGAACGTATGCACAGTCCAGGTAGGTAGAAGGTATAGGCCAAGCAGCAGGGGTAGGCCAGCAGGTGCAGCGGCAGATGTACAGCAGGTATAGGCAGGCTGGTGCAGCGGCAGATGTACAGCGGGACTGATAAACATGTAGAACCTACAAGAGAACAGCAGCAATGCAGCAGCTGAGGGGTCAGGCTCTTGTGCTGAAGACAACAACAAACTGACACAGAGTAAAGGTAGAAGATTCCTTATATAGCTAGAGGTTACAGGTCACTGGACAGGGCCAAGGTACTCTGACTCTTTAAATGCGGTGCAGTGCCGCGCGCGTGCCCCCAGAGAGAGCACGTGTGCGCACAGGATGCCAGGGAGCTGGAGGAAGCAGCGATGTTGAGGCTTCAGGAGTGGCAGGAGCCAGGACAGGTGCGTGCAGAGAGCCAGGGACACCAGGGGATGTCGGAGCAGCGGCCGGGACACAGGAGACACGTACACGCTGTCGGTCCATAGCAGGGGCCGCGGCGTGAACTGTGACATACAGCTACTATACATAACTGCACATTTTGCACATGACTCTTACTTTATGCTTCTCTTTCTCTGCCTTTTTTGCCTGAAAAGTAGCCCCAGTCCCCTGCTATTCTCAGTGGCCCACTTTGTCTAAGGGTTTCCCCTACGCCCCTCTGGGGCAGTTCAAGCCTAGATGGATCGATACATAGATAAACAAGGAAAATAGGCAGCATATCCAATGATAAAAATCAAGGGCCAAAACTAGGGCGCATATTGTATTTTTCGGACTATAAGATGCACTTTTTCCTTCCCAAATTTGGGAGGAAAACAAGGGTGCGTTTTATAGTCCAAATATAGGCAGTGAAAGTTATATGAGACGTCGCTAACAGCATTTTAGAAGCTGCGGTGATGTCTAGTGATTCAGCACAGGGATCTGTGCCTTTCACTTCTCCGCAGCCACCTCCTTCAATGCACAGTTTCTTCTGGCACGGACTGTCAGGCAGTACAAGAAATCCTGGAAAAAAGGAAACCAAATTATGTTACCCAATTTCTTTCAACATTGGTAGTACCCTACATGTGGGTGTTAAATGCTGTTTGCATTGCCGGGCGTACAAGGGAGGGAGCGCTATTTGGCTTTTAGAACGTAGATTTTGGTGGAAGCCATGTCTCATTTGCAAAGCCCCTAAAGTGCCATACCAGGTGAAACCTCCAGAAGTCAACCTGTTCTGGATTCCACACCCCTCATGGATCTCATTTAGGTTTGTATTGTGCATTTTGGGTGCACAGTTGTTCCATAGTTTTTTTTAACATTGGGCTATGAAAATGGGGGGATGAAGTTCCGCCATTGTTTTTTGGGCTTTAATTTTACAGCATTCGCTGTGCGAATTAAATGACATCACTTTATGGTACAATTACAGTGATATAAATTGTATGTAATTATTTGTTTTATTACTTTTACACAATAGAAATTCATTTATAAAAAATTGTGTTTCTATGTCGTCATATTCTGCCACAACTTTTTCATTTTTCTGTATATGGAGCTAATTATGGGCTTGTTTTTTTTGCGGGATGAGTTGCCATTTTTATTGCTACCATTATGGCGTACATATGATGCTTTGATCACTTTTTATTAAGGTTTATTGAAGCGTTTTGAAGAAAAAACAGCAATCCTAGTAGTGTTTTTTATTTTTATTTTTAACAGCAGTCACCGTGTGGTATACATTACATACTAGCTTTACTCAGCAGGTGAATATGTTTACAGGGAAACCCAATTTGTATTTTTTTTTTTTTTATGTTTAACTGCTTTTACACAATATGAAAACTTTTATTCAAAAAGGAAAACACATTTTTGCATCGCCATAGTCTGAGAGCCGTAACTTTTTTATTTTTCTGTTCGGAGCTGATTATGGACTTGTTTTTTTTAAGGGATGTATTGACATTTTTATTGGTATCATTTTTGGGGGACAAGGTTTTTTGATTGGTTTTAAATCTGTTTTTTGCAACTCTGTGATTGGTTTTTTTGCTTTTTTTTACTGCGTTCACTGTGCAGGTTAATTAACATGACAAATTTATAGGGTAGGTCGTTACACATGCGGCGATACAAAATCCAATTATTAATTTTTGATCATTTTTGGGGTGATTGGCGTTTGTAAAGGGGAAAATTGTGCTGTACATGTTTTTATTTTATTTCTCATGTCTGAGAACCAAGGCGCATTAATGCTCAAACAGGCAGATCCATTTCAATGTGTCGAAGTGGAGCTAGGAGTCGAAGTGGAGCTAGATTTGCTATTAGAGCAAAAAATTTCCATTATTTCTCAACTTAAACCAGTACAATAATAAAAAGTAATTTCTGACAATTATCAAACCAGTTACGATTAAATTATATAATTTTTTTTACATATACAGTTAATATAAAAACAAATATAAAAAAAAATTGAAAATACATCCAATTAAATGTATTAAAAATTAATAGAATCTAAAATAAATTTTAAATTAAATAACCCACTCACCTATATTTTTCTGAATTATGTTAAAAATAAAATGTTCAGATTTTTATTTTTCTATTTTTTGCTACATTAAATGAACAGCATTTTTTATCAGTTGGTGATCAGTGTTGAAATTTATTTTTTTCTGCTCTCACCCTTTATTCTACATAAGGAAAGAGCCACACACTACAGGTCTTCAGGGATCTTGTGGTTCACCAAACAAGAAAAAATACCATAGTTTTCTATTCCCCTGACATGCTTTTTTTTAATGACTTTTCTTTTTATTTTTTTACCTATCAATAGCCTATACCTGTTTTTTCGCATTATAAACAACAAAATTTTTTTTAATACCCCCAAACACACAGGCGAGGAACATCGAACTTTAGACGCCATTTATGAGTGCACAAAAACCACTTTTGTAGATTCAGCTGCATTTTACACTGAAAAATACACACGAAAATGGATTTTGACGCACCTATTTGCATACATGTCTCCCCAAAATTTAGGGCCTTCTCCCCCTGGGATTACAACTGTTTGGGGGGAAAAAGGGTGAGATGAAGGGTAAAAAGTGCTTGGTGCCCAACCATGTTTAATAAATATGGAGTCGTTTGCATAAAAAGTGGATGAACCTGCCACCCCGACTGCACATCTAGATACAAATAAGTGCTTGCCCTAGTGTAGACAGAATGTGGGGAGTTAGCAATTAGGGACTTGGGAAGAAAGGTTTTTTAAAAAGAAGTCACCTTTAAAAATAGATTTTTTTGATTTACCTGATTAGGTGTAGCATGGTTTTTAAGGACGACAGCACGTGAGAAATCCTAAAACAGGCAGGGGGGTTTTTTTTAAAAAGTAGGTGTTAACCAAATCATCAGTGGGGGCCGGGAAGGGTGGTAACAGAGACGAGGGTGAAGATGTCAGGGGGGTGCAGTACTATGGGAACACAGGGGGTCCAAAAACAATGCCCCGGCCAAAATCTGGGCCGAGCCTTGTAAAAATTTCCCCCCCCCCCAGATTCCCCCTCCTCCGCACGGGCCCCCCCTTTTTAAGGCCGCGCGGATCAATCAGCAGTTACCCCCGTGCAAACCTGGTACAGGGAAAGGCAGGGTGGGGTTTTTTCCCTCCTACCTTCTCCCTTTTATTACAATGCCATTGCGTGAAAAAGCACCATTTACCATGCCCCCTGCACGCTGGGGTTCTCCTCGGTTTGGGCAGCCTCGCGATCCCGGGATCCCTGGGAGCTGCGTGAAAGGGGTAAGTGGCTGAGACCCCTCACGCCCCCCCACCCGACACCACTCCCGGGCCGCCCACGCTGAAGGGGCCCCTGGAAGGTATACCTTTTTTTTATTTTTTTTTCATTTTGTTGCAGGGGGGATCTACCTGCACTGGGGGATATATGGGGGGGATCTACTGGCTACTGGGGGCATATGGGGCTCTACCTGGGTACAGGGAGGGTATATGGGCATCTACCTGCTACTGGGGGGCTATCAGGGGGCATATACCTGGCTACAGGGGACTATAGTGGGGTATAATAACTGCTACCAGAGGGACTATATGGGGCATATACTGGGCTACAGGGGACTAATGGGCATCTACCTGGCTATAGGGAACTATGTGGGGCATCTGCCTGGCTACAGCAAACTATGTGGGGCATCTGCCTGGCTATAGTTGGCTATGTGGGGCATCTGCCTGGCTACAGGGGGGGATCTGCCTGGCTACAGGGGGGCTATACGGAGCATCTCTCTGGCTACAGAGGGGCTATGTGGGCGTGCACTCTCTCTTGACAACAGTGGAGGCCAGGTGTGGGGCAGTCTCCCAGGCTAAATGGACGGTGCTATTAGGCAAAGCATCTTACCTGGCTACAGAGGCCAAGTGGTTGCAACTCCCAGGCTAAAAATGTGTCAAATTCTACCTGGTTACAAGGGCATATTACCATGGCTATGAGGGGCATGGTTACCTGGCTACAGGGGCTACTCACCTGCTGCAGGAGGGCAAAAGTCGCCTGGTAACATTTTGGCAGTATACCTGGCTAGTCCGGGGCTACTACCTGGCAGTGGCCCCCAAAAGTAGGCAAATTACCAAGCTACATGGGCAAACTATCTGCCTAAGGGGGCAAAATTACCACCTGGCTACAGGGGCAAAATACCTAATACTACCTACCATGGGCAGAACTATAATTGTCAACTATAGGGGGTTTCATGTACCTATCTACCCCATGTGAGTCAATATCTTATACCAGTTGTCCCACAAAGGGCTAATTATAAATATCAAAACTGTACAAATGTAACAGTTTAAGGAGAATTTTCCATTTACACAGTTTCTAAAATATGCAGGACCTTTAATGTACGCAGTTGATGCTGAAGAGAGGCCCCCGGATGAAAACGAGTATTGACCACCCGGATGTAGAGACTTTTATGGTGAGAGTGATTAGTTATGTTTAATTCTGATTGTATGTAAGGCATCCAGACAGTTATTTGACACCGGGTTGGTAAGATGGTCAATCGTATATCATAGTATAAGGCTGTGAAAGAAAGACTGAGCCGTAGCTGCTGCATTCAGGACATATTGATATGGCGCGAAATTTACAGATGAGGTATATCAGATAAGCATAGGAGTTATCAGACGACAAGAAGCGAGACGATATAAGAGCAACAATAAAAGTTTTTGAGTTGTTCGCACATAACAAAAGGACAGATTGCCGCCCCCCTCCACCCACTGGGATATGTTCTTGAGATGCAGATTGACAGGAGCGGCAATGATGGGATATATGGGGTGAATGACGAACATAATCTCGCATCACCCCCATACCGTATTAGCTCTTCTGCCCTAGGAGTTGTGGTGGTGCCACAGACTGAAACAAAAATAGCAGAGGGGAGGGGGCGGTGCTCATTTTTGGCAATGCCAATAATGTCATGTTTTAATTGAGGATTTAGTATTAGATATAGAGAGAATAATGAATCAGATGACAGAGGAAATAAAGTCACTTGTGTCTTGTAACAGGGTGGGGGTGATGTCACTGGAAGAGGTGTATAACTGAGTGTCATCAGCGTAAAGATGGTATTGGAAGCCAAATCTGGTGAAGGTTTGTCCAGTGGGGGCTGTGTTGAATTGATTCCTGAGGAAACCCAGCAGAAAGAGGAGAGGAGTTAGAACCTGAAAATGAGACACTGAAAGAGTGGTCAGAGAGGCAGGTTGAAAAACAAAAGAGAGAAGTGTCCTTGAGGCTATTGGGACTGAGCATGCTGAGGAGAAGTTGGTGTTAAAATATCTCAGCAAAGATATCCACACTTGGAAAGCAACACGTCGTTGCCCTGGTAATAACTGTGAGGAGTTCCATTGAAACTTTTAACGTAGAGCATTTTTCTGCTTGGACATTCAAAGAAACGATATTGAAACCTGCTTTCATAGGTCAAGAAGAAAGTAAGCAGAGAAATAGTAGATTAGCATTCCAAGCGTTTAGAGATGAATGTGCCCTTTAAGACAGGTCGTATTAAGCATAGCAGAAAGGTTCAGATGGGCTTTTTTACACACACACGTTATGATGGCATAATTTAAACAAGGATGGAAAGATCTCAGTGGAGAGACAAATGTTAAAGATTGCAATTACAGTAGTGTAAGAGAGAACACTGGAAAATTGGCCATAGACTACAGGAGGAGGGAATAGGGGTCACAAAAGCAGTTATATGGGTGAGCATACAAGCGAATCCCCAGGATACTTACTTATAGAGTGTTTTCGGGATCAAGAGCGAGAGCAGATTAGAGTACATAAGACTGACAGGAAGGATATTACATTGGGACTGAGATATGATGTTTAAAAGGATAACTGTTGATTTTACTCGTTTGAAGAGAATGTCGACGGTCTTCAGCACAGAGGTTAGTGACCTGGGCCTGAGCTTTAGGCCGCAGGTTGGAATAGAAGTGTCAAACAGTCGTTTTGGGTTATTGTGTAATATTGAGATAAAGAACGTAAAATTCTTGTTTGGCGCAGTGAAGGGCAGTGTGGTAAGTTCTGAGCATGAATTTGTAGTGGAGAAAGTCTGAAGATAGCTTTGACTTTCTCCACAGACATTCAACATACCTGGAACATCGCTTCAAAAAGTGAGTTTGAGGTGTGTGCCTGGGCTGCCTACGATGGTGTGGGATTTACAGTAGTTGGTGCCAATATGTTAAGGTTGGTTGAGAGAGTTTCATTTTAGTGTTTAACAGCCAGATTAGGAAAAAGAAGGAGGAGATTGGGGACAGTGAGGATTGTATGGTGTCTGAGTTTCTGAAAGTTTATAGAGAGAAGATTTTTTAATATGTGATGGGCAGGTGTTTCCAGAGAAGGCTGAGAATTAGTGATAGCGAGGAAGATAAGGTTTTGATTAGAGAGCACAAGAGGAGAATTACTAAGGTAAGAAATTGAACAGAGATGATAAAATACCAGATCAAGCGAACTCCCATCCTTGTGTGCGGGAGAATCTATAGTTTGCGAGATGCAATTGGAAGATGTTAGTGAAAGAAAATGAGAAGGCAAATAAGGGAATATGGGGTCATCAATGGTGATGATGAAATTATCCATGATGAGAGTGAGTGTTTTAGTAGAGATAAAGTGAGGGAGCCATGAAGCGAATTGATCCAGAAACTGGGTGGGTGAGCCAGGGGAGTCTGTATACAACTGCCACTCTAAGAGAAAGTGACTGAAAAAGTCTGAGGGTGTGGACCTCAAATGTAGGAAAAGTGAGGGAGGGTGTGGGAGGAATAACTTGGTATATGCAGTGTGGTGAAATAAATATGCTGACTCCTCCACTCTGCTTGTTCTCAGGTCTGGGACTGTGGGTGAAGTTTTGGCCACCATAGGTGAGAGCAGCAAGAAAGCAGATTGATGAAAATGTGTTTCTTTGAAAGCTAGCAGGTTGAGGGAGTTAGAAAGGAACCGGTCATGAACGACAGTTTGTTACAGACAGAGCAGGAGTTTCAGAGCGCACATTTTAAAGGGCTGGTAAAAACCATACAGTGTGACACCATAGAAAAAAGATTACAGCCAGGTTCACTGTGGGAGGCAGAGACATAGCTAGGATTAGCAGTAAAAGAGGGTGTGCCTGAGTTAGGATAGATTGTCGCCCCTTCCAGGCGAGAAGCAGGAGAATGAAAAAGTTGACAGCAGATGGATCAACATGGTGAACATGAGTTGTCTTTGTTGTTTCACCACACCATGAAAGCAGTGGTTTTGGTTAGCTGATGAAGAAAAAAAGTTTATGGATGGTATACATGGGTTAGAGAAGAGGGAGAGAGCTGAGTGTGGACAAAAATTATCAATTGGGAAAGACCTGATGGTGGGATATGTATGCAAATGCTGCAAGATAGAGTAGGCAACAGTGAGCATGGTGAATGAGAGTTTAGTTAAAAGAACTGGTTACTCGACAATAAATGTGATGAAATTCTAGGTCTCCCTACTGCCATATGTCATGTCGATATTTCTCATCATTTATCACTCCCCAAGAAATACAAAAACTGTTCACTTAAAAACTGGAAGCAGACTATTGGTATCCTTGTACTAAGTCCAGAACCTCGCAAATTTGGCGGATGGCGCCACCTATTCGCTTGTCCTAGACCAAGAATGTCGGAAACCAGCTGTAAATGCCGTGAAAAACGGAAATCCGGAAATATTATAGAATACATTGGTATAGAAAACTGAGGGAATGGATAAAACAATTACAGCAAAAGGGCTAACCATGAACTGTGGTAAACTTAAGTAAATTAAACTAAGTAACACAAAAGAGGTAAGTAGATACAACATATAAAATAAAAAAAAAACGTGGTGAAAGTGGGTGAAATAACATCAAAATAAAAGCGGTTCAATGAAGACTTTCATTAAACCATTAGTGGTGCAACTAATATAGGAAAAGGTAAGATCTCAGGTACCTCTTTCTGCAATAGGCATTTATCAAAATCGCCTCTTCTAAAGGATTGCTTCTATAATGCTAAATTTAATCGGAAAAGGAGTAGAAGCATGGATATTCCTCATATGATGAGCTATAAGGGTATCTCATGAATCCTGAATGTGTTCAAGAATTCTACAGCAGAATTCCCTTTTGTTTAGCCCACATAGTTAAGGGGACAGTTGCATTTGGCAAGATAAACAACATTATTGGTTTTACAGTTTGAAAAATCCCAATTATGATACCACACACCTGTAGCCCTGAATTGTAAATAGACACTGTAGCCCCAGTGTGGTCCTGATCATAGGAGGGGGACTGCACAGGCAAAGTGACCACACAGAGTTACAGTTTCACAATCGCTATCTGCAATGTAGCTCATGGAACTTGGGTACGCTTACAAGAGCTAACCAACAAAACATAATAAGGCTGTGCACATCTAAAATATATTCTGAAAAACGCAAGCATAGGTGCACACTGAAAAGGCAAATAATACACTAACACACATATCAGTGGCACACTAAAGACTAAGTAAAACCTCAAGGTATATAGGAATATTGGAAATGCATTACTGCTAAGGAAAATATGAAAAACCTGGGACTCTTAGTTTACAGTATTTGATCAAAGATTGTATTAAGCTCACCTCCCAAAACTAAAGGGGGGATCCCAAAGCAGGTGGTCCCTACACTAAACATGTTACCTCACTAGGCGTCAATCCAACTGCAACTTCAGGGTATGGTAGGAACTAGCAATTGGATTACCCCTGCACTGGTTTAAAAGAGCAGCTGATTTGCAGCAAGCCAATGAGATTGCCAATCTCAAATGGACTACAAAACATAATAAGGCTGTGCACATCTAAAATATATTCTGAAAAACCCCTTGACGTTTTGGGAGGTGAGCTTAATACAATCTTTGATCAAATACTGTAAACTAAGAGTCCCAGGTTTTTAATATTTTCCTTAGCAGTAATGCATTTCCAATATTCCTATATACCTTGAGGTTTTACTTAGTCTTTAGTGTGCCACTGATATTTGTTTTAGATACAAGAGCTAACCGGCAGCCCCTCTCCATGAGTATGTCCTTTACTCGGTGTTAGACTGGGGTGTCTGGAAACCAAGAGTGGAGTTGATTCTTCGGGCTCATCTTACAGCTACTGTAAATTACCGCACATACCTCACATGCCTCTCGCTTTTTGTCTCTTTTTATCTTCTTTTCTCCTTGAAAAGCAGTCACCTGCTATTCTCCGTGGCCCACCTTGGCGATCTGAGTCTGATGTCAAACTCTTCAAAAATGCATTAGCATGAAGGCAATTTAATGTAGTAAGAAAACATTGTGTAAAAAAAATCTGCTGGCAATTAGCTGACCTCTACAACTCCAGCAGCTGGATTCCCTAGAATTCAACAGTATTCACCCGGGGAAGCTACATTTAGTGGCAAATTTACTTATAATGGTTTCACTGTTCTAGACTGGTAAAAGCATCATCTCATTGTCTTTGTTTTTTTATATTTATGATTTTCATTTAGATTTATACACAAGTTGGAACATCTCTGTGTTCCAGACAGAATACTTTATATACATATAGTTACTTCATAAAGTATGGTGATATCTGCATAAAAGAGATACATGAAAATGATTCATAGAAGTCTTATATTTTCCTAGTAATTACTCTTATCTCAAAACAAAACATTCAGTGTCATATTATTTATGGTTAGATGTGCAGATGTCCTCGCTTCCCTGGGACTTCTTTTTAAATTACCCTGTTTACCCCAGTTACTGGGCTTGATAATTATTCATAGATAAAGAAAGATGAGAAGAGAGTTGTGGTTGCCAATTAATCTGCATATATCTTACATTATGCAGAGTTTGTGTATTGCAGTCATTAATTTTAAATCCCACACATTTCTCTCCTAGAATTATCTATATTTCCTCTGACCTCTCCATGCTTTACTTTTCTTTCACCAAGTTAACTTATTATTCTGTACTTTGCCTTCATTTTTCTAAACTTTGGATGGATTTGGCTACATTTAGTGCCAGGGATTTCTAAAAGAACTTTGCTCCTTTTGAGATGCTGGATAGAAAATATTTACAAAGTGTAAACACTTTACTGATGATTCTAGTTCCAAATATTATTTGGCCCACTATATATTATAACAATCATAGCTTTAGTACTTATCGCTTACATTTTTATCAAATAATCCATTATCTTGAAAGCATGCAAACTATTTACATAGAGAATGTTCATCCTTAAACATCATCTCGTTACCTAATCTAAATAAGGCAAACATTCTTTGCTGATTAATTTCTTATTATATTTATAAGGGGTCAGATTGTTTACATGATACAGATCTTCATATACTTTGCATAGGCACCAAGTTAAAAGACAGAATTCTTGTTGCTTGCAACCACCACTACAAGAGGCTTAGCAGTTTACTTCATACTAGTCATACTTTTAACTTAGTCATAAGACAGTATGCAGCAAAATCCTAAGCTCCCTCTAGTGGCAGCTGTAGGAAGATAGAATTTTATCATTTAAGTCTATGTCTGCGTAATGAATAAAAGTGAATATGGCCATTTATAAAAGTGAAGCAAAGTAATAACCCTTCTCAATATATTGTTAGATATATCAGCACTTATATATTTCCCATGGGCCTAAAAGGCTCATGGGAAATGAGTTAAAAATCTGTAGTGGCACCTATCAGATGTAGCATTCTTCAATTCACATCCATCTCACTAAGCCTTACAATGTAAAAGGGATTAGAACCAACCAGATATTTATCTCTATACAGATATTTCAGGATATTTTCCCCTCCACAGTATTAAGTAGAAAACTGGTTGGAAAAGTGAGAGACTCTAGGGGTAGCTCAAAAGGGGTAATATTCCTCATTAGGAAGAGGCAACATGTAGGTTTTTTGGAGACTTACAGTATTAGTCATTCCACTAAAATTCCAATATATTCTAAAAGGCTCAAGGGAAACGAGCTAAATAAATATTTGTTCTGTTCTAATCCAATTACATTGCAAGGCTCATTTGGGTGTGAAATAAGGAATGCTACATCTAATAGGTGGTGTAGGTTTATCTCAATATATTTACATTTCTGTGGAGCCTCTAATGGTTTATAGTAGTCCCCGGAGTTGATGGCTAAGCTTTTATCAATCAACCTGAGACTTTTACAACTGTTAGCGACTTCACAACGCAGTAAATTATGTGTCCCCCACTATAGGTAATATGGTTCTCCAGTAAGTTATATGTCCCCCAGTAGGTGGATATATAGTTTATATGTCTTCCAGTAGGTAGGTATATGGGTTGTATGTCCCCCAGCAGATATATAGGCAGGTTATAGGTCCTCTAGTAGGTATACAGGAAGGTTATAGGTCCCCCAGTAGGTATATAGGTAGGTTATAGGTCCACCAGCAGGTATGTAGGCAGATTATAGGTTCTCCAATAGTGGCCACACAAAGAAGAAAATCAGAAAACATCACCAGTGATGTATTGATTTGTATTTCCACTGTATTTCCTGTTGAATGCCATTTCCACCTTAATCTCTGTAGTGCACACCCTGCTGCCTGTGTCTGCTGGTTTGCCAGCAGGCAAAAAAACCATTTAATAGTGATTTTACACAGGAAAAACTGCTAGGTAGCGTACTCGGGGGAGGGGTGGGGACAGCTAGCTTAGGAAATCGGACACATCACTAGGTAGGCAGTTAGGGAGTTAGGGAGTTTTGTATAGATATTCCATAGAAAAATATCTGTTTATAAACCTATTTGCCCGTCGCAATGTATAGGCATTTCAGACGACTTGATTTGCTGTAAGGCTTCTTCCATACAACCCCATTTCACTGATATTGAGTAGAAAAAAAATCTGTTCATAACCCTATTTGCCTGTCACTAATTATAGACATATAAGACCACTTGATTTGCTGTCAGGGTTCTTCCATACGACTCCATTTCACCGATATTGCATTGAAAAAATTCTGTCTACAATCCTATTTGCCCGTCGCAAAGCATAGCCATTTAAGATCACTTGATTTGTTGTCAGGGTTCTTCCATATGACCCCATTTCACCAACATTGCATCGAAAAAATTCTGTTTATAATCCTATTTGCCCATCGCAAAGTATAGGCATTTAAGACCACTAGATTTTTTGTCAGGATTCTTCCATACGACCCCATTTCACCAATATTGCATAGAAAAATTTCTGTTTATAAACCGTCGCAAAGTGTAGGCATATAAGACCACTTGATTTGCTGTCAGGGTTCTTCCATATGACCCCATTTCACTGATATTGCACCGAAAAAATTCTGTTTATAATCCTATGTTGTCAACTTCGAGCAAAAGTATAGGCATTAAGACCACTGATTTGTGTGAAGGGTTTGATTTCCATAATGACCCCAAGGTTAACCAGAGTTCAGCCAATATTGCATAGAAAAAAAAATATGTTTAGGTATAATCCTATATACTCTGGTTCGCAACGTACCTAATGGTCTTGAGAGTTGGAGGACACGTTAATTTTTTGTCATGCGAGAAACGTCTTCCCTTCGATCTCTGCGCCATCTTTGATACCAACTGTAATTGCAATGCTCGGTAAGAGAATAACTGTTCTTCGGTTTAGGTAATATCTGCGTAGCAAAAGTGTAGCATATTTAAGACTCCAGCTTGTGCTCAGTTGGACTGGCGCGGTCGGATGTGTTGTTTTTCTCCCGCATATTGTTGTCACTCTGCTCTGCTCTTAGTTTTTCATGATATTGTGCAGTAGTAGAATAGATAAAATGTTAGTTGCTTTGTGATAATGCAGTATTTGCCCGTCGCAAAAGTATAGGCATTTGAAGAGTGCAAGACTTGCGCTACTTGGCTGTGAGGGTTCGCTGCGCAGTTATGAGACCCCAGACTGTTGTCACACGCCAATTTGCATATATGACATGTGTGAATGTTCATCTGCTTCAAACGCTCAGCTCATTCTCGCCGATCCGCACTTGCACTCTTCCAGTCTTATTGTTTTAAGTAGCAGTGAGGACCGCCTTCGCTTTGTGTGTTGGCGCTGCCTTCCCTTGAGTCTCGCTCCCCATTTACACTCAACCGGTACGTATTGCATAGAGAAAAAATTCTGCTTTATATGTCGCTGTAAGTTTCTAGACGTGCACGCGTTGACGCAATTAGCTCACGAGGCAGTTGATGAGGTAGCCGTCCAGTTAATTCGCTGTACTTTGGGACTGCGCCATACTTGTTCTTCACATAGTGTGTGTGTGTGTCTCGTGCATATCCTAAGTCTGTCACTTTGGACTGTTTTCGTGTATGAGTGTGCAGCGTTTTATGTGTCACATGAATCAGCAAAGTAGGGTGGTCAAGGAAGCTCAAAGGGGGGTGTGTAGGATGTGTGTCAGGAGAAAAAGCCCGCGCGGCCCACTCGAGGATTGACGGCCTGACTTGGGGCGTGTGTTGTGCGTCGTTGTAGTACTCCCGACCGTCAGGGGCTGTACCTGCGACGGTCTGCCAGATACTGTTTCCCCATTAATCCCTGTCCCCCACACGGCATAGGGAGACCCAGGAGAGGACGAGAGAACACCTGCTTGCCCAGGACCCTGACTGCTAGGAGAGATCCGTTTACCATGCGGGTTTCAAACCGAGCTCTGCTAGGCTAATTAGGGCAGAGGCAAACCATCGCCACTCTCTTTGGTCGCTGGAAGTGATAGCTTGAGTTTTCTGTTATGTATAGATTCCTCAAGGCCTGAGTAATAGGCGTGTACTAGTGTCCAGAGAGATACTGAGAGATGAATTCAGGTTGAAGACAGACATAGCAGCAGAATAGTGAAAGATTATTTAGATAATTTCGCCTGGGGAGGGTACACGAGAAGGTAATATGTACAGAAATATAATTTGTACAGTACAGGTAAGAGTCAGAGGAGCAACAATGCGCATGTGTTTACAGACAAAAGGCAAGTAAGGCGTCACAGTCTGAGTGAGATTGCATTAGGGTTGTGGGCCGCACATGAGGGGTGCTTATATGGCCCTGGCTTCTGCAAGGGTGTTGGTCGCACTGTCCTGGAACTCTCGCTCTTCAGGATAGCACCTACCCTAACTGAATTGCTAAGCACTTAATGATGCGCGCAGCACGCGGGCGGAGCATTGCCATGTTCCAATGCTAGTAGACAATGAAATGTGCGACCGAGAGATACAACGTGGCGCTCCTCCCCTCCATCGCGTCTCATACTACAACCACCCTAAGGGAAGGTCTAGCATAAGACTTGCGCTGCCCGCTCGACATTGGGCCGCGCTCTAGTTATTTCTGAACGTTGAAATGTAACGCAGGAAAATTGGTGCACATACCTGGCTAGGACATGCACAGAACGGAAGCCAGTGGGCATCATGTTCAGAAACTCGTTCTGGGCGCTTGGATGAAGCTACGCCGTGAATCCAGAGATATTTGTCCCAGAACGCTCAGTTGGGCTCCACTAATCGTCAGGGTCTTTGTGGATTTCTCGCCGGGTCCAACTCTCTAGCCTGTGTCGTTGCGCGTATCATGGGGGAGAGTGGTCGTGATACCTGTGTGGTGTGGTGGGAGTTTCATATTTAGTAAGCTATATGGTGTAAGCCACTACCGTAATTATACTCCTCGGAGAACAGTACCCGATTCTCTCAATAAACGTTCGTGTATGTGAATAGATAAGAGTTGCGAGGCGCACGCTTGATGTCTTGGTTGGTGTGTCTTACCCAGTCTTTGTATTGTTTGTGCGGCGTGGGAGAGGTGCAACATACGCCGTGTCGGTCTCCAGTGTGCTAATTAATTGGGAAAAGGGGTGCAGGATGATTGTGATTGTGCAGATCTGTCCTGGTTTTCCTTGGCGGCGGCTTCCTATGTGAACGGCATATGTTTACAATGGGTCTGAGGTGGGGCCTTTTTTGTGTGGAGTTGGGGGCCATTTTTGAGATCCTGATAGATACGAAGTGGAGGGGGGAGATGATGATTTGTCATATTTTCTAGTGAATTTTCCTCACAGCGTGGAGCTACGGAAGTCTGAAAAGCGCTCCTTCACAGTGTTCGGAGCCAAACACAATGGAGCAATCGTCACGTCGCAGGACCGGTAGGCCTAGTCGATGGCTTGGTCATGTTCCCTTTGGGCTTCGTCTCTTTTCTGAAGGCGGACTCCGCCAGATCCGCGATTCTTCAGTAGGGGGAATCACCAATACTATATACAAATCCAGAGAACTTGGTGCTAATACAACGTCGATAGCGGTGGGTGTCATTGAGACACCGATGCATGCCACCAGAGTTGTGCTCTCAGAGTTTCATAAAAGAATAGCCTCGGGTGTCTTCTCCTATGAGGAGTCTAAAAGGGGTCATGTCCGTAGCAGCTGCTAACCTGCATGTATTCCTGCGCGCATAACGTTCGTCATGATGGGCTGGTGTTCTCAGTTGCTTTTCAGTTAGCCATTGAAAGAATGAGATTATTTAGCCTGTGGAGATTTTTTGCTTTGACTCTTGAGGAGTCCAAATGTGTCTCTCCATCGCAAGTTGTACCTCTGATTCTGAAGCTCAGTTTTTGTACTTGCTATGTAAGAGGGGGTCAATAGTAGCCTCTTTACGATAATAGGTCATAGATGCTGTTTAGAGTTGGCTTTACTGATCACTCGTCTATACTGAGTTAGGCATGATGCAATTCACACAATATGGGTGTTGTTATGTATCATGAATACTTTTAACCGTAGACTTCTTAGTTGTCCATATCAAGAGAATTGCTCGTGAAGCCTTACAGGCGTGCTCGCTTAATCCTCAAGTATGAGAGCGTGCTGGGAAATAAAAATATAACGAAGCTTGAACTCACGATGGCGGATGTGAGATTTGCGATAAACCGCGTGAGTAATCTACCAGAATTTTTCTTCCACTTGGGAATAAATAGAGATGAGCGTCGGCTCCTCCGTTCTGTAGATGAACTTCATGATTGTCCCTACTTCTCGCTCCATCAGGCGCCAGAATCTCAGGAACCAGGGCTTGGAGAACCTGTAGTTTGGTCTCTTAGATCAGATAGGGCAGAGAATACGAATCACAGCGCATTGTGTGCCACCATACCAATATTTCTACTAGGAGAATTTTGCTGGCATTGTACATGGTTGTATCAGATGGGAGAGAGGATCATGAAACGCAAGACTTTAGCTACTCCCAGAACAGGAGATTTAATATGTTAATTGAATATCGTAGAAGATTTCAAGTTTGTGTCGGTGAGTGCACCTCTTACCCGCTAGTAAGCTGTAACAGAGAAGATCCAGGAGTGATACAAGGTGATGTGGTGAAGTGGTCGATTCGTATAAGTAAATATCCGAGCCCTCGTCTCACCTACAGTTTCGACTGGTGAGAGTAGGGAGAGAATGGTTCGATAAGAGAGTACTGATGTGTAAGAAGCTATAGAAGGAGGTTTATTTTTGTGTGGGTAAGCTGTTGCGTTTTGGAAGGGTGCTACGAATACATCGGTGACAATTTATTAAACAGTTGCTGACATCTGCATAGAGTTGTAATATAAAGGAGAGCGCAGGCTCATAAGTGTTTGTTTTTGTAGACTACCATGATTGCGCACTGGGCTGTGTAATTAGGTCGCGTGTGTTAGGGGGCTAATTCCTGAGTTTATAAGTTTTGGCGAAATTTTTGTTTAAACAATAAGAGACAGAAGGACAAAGGGATCGAGAATCTCGCGTTCATGCAATTCTGGCGCAACTTAGATCTCTGCGACCGAGGTGTGTCCTTTTGGGTGAAGGAAGTAACCTGGCGCGCTCCCGAGCCAACACATCCGAAAACCGCCTCACGATTCTCCACCGCAAATATTCCGAACTCGGGACGCAGGGATGCGATGTTAGAGGTGAACTCAGACAGCGAACGTTGTTTCACCACTTTTTCAGCTGCCGACCGGCCATCGATCACAGCACACTAAGAGGGGCGGGCAAGGGGTCAGACAGGAGGTGATTTATGAGCAAGTAAGATAATAGTAGTGCGCTTCTTTGGGGGCTGTGATGAAATAGCTCCAGGGCGGCGCAGGCGTGTGAAAACTTCCGCGTAGGCATGTACGATCGCGAGTCGGCAAAGTGCGGCGCATGCGCAGCGCTCGGCCGAGCGGTCCGACGAGGTCAGATCCTAGTTTGTTGTTAGTAGATGTTAAATTAGCTGCCGGGCTAGAGGGGGCGGCGTAAGTGAAGCCGAGGAACGGAACATCGGACGGGTCGAGAAATCTCTAAGTAGAAGGAGTTGCGTATATCAGGATGTCTTCAGGCCCTGTCAGACTAATCCGTGCCATTTGCGCAGGGCATGCGAGTTGGATGTTATGCGGAAAAAAGTCGCCTTTAAAAAGGCGGGGGAGATCCAGACAAACTATGTCTCTACAGAGGAAAGAGAGTTATCAAGACAGAGCCCTCAACGTCTTAAAAATAAAAAAAGAGATATACATAAAGAGTCAGAATACTAACTCAATGTGTCGAGGCGTATTGCCAGAAAAATTGCTAGAACGGGCGCAATAGCTGTAGGGCAAACCGTGTAGGATAATTGGATAAATTGTTGTTCGTGCGCGCATAGATGTGTCAGTCTGTATTCAAATTCTGAAAGCGCACTGTTGTCCTTCAATTTGGGGATCAGGCCCAGAGAGAGCCTCGTTCGTGTACGCTGAAGGAGAATGCCGAGCGAAAGAATGAACCATTAAAACCTATGGAAGAAATAGTGTGACCCATCCTACAGAGATCAAAGGCGTGGCTCCAGTTCAAAATACAAGTTAAGTTGCTTATCTAGTAGAAGCCAGCTGATTGGTGTTCGAACTGCGAGATAGCGGGGCGAGGTGTCAAGCACTACACTCAGTGCTACGCTCCAGAATCAGAATAAGGAGCAGGTGAATTCGGGAGAGACCGCAATTATAGCCTAATGGAGAAGTTTGAACCAATCAAAATCAAAGGCGGGAAAGTCGCAAAATACAGTAAAAATGCAGCTTAAAGAAGAGCTGATTGGCTGAGCTAGCGGGGGGTCTTGGGTGCTATGTCGCACAGCCAATCTGTAGCGCCTAAGCTCCTCTTCTGCTCACCTTCGCGGTGGTCGTGTGTGTGGAGAGGGATTCGGCGCGCAGAATTGCGCTCGAATACAGAAGGGACTGTGTCCGCTAGAGCGCCAGGCCGTGCGAGTCATGGGGGTGATGAATTAAAAGAAAGGAGAATCAAGTAAGACTAATGTAATTAGAGAGAAGTGTCGCGTAATCTGTCGCATTGAGATCAGTTCCTAGTGTGTTGTTCAAGGGTGTATCTGAGAAACCAGTTGACTGCTTATAAATGAAAGATCAGGAATTAAAGTGGGCACTAAGACATAGAGATTCGCTGTTTGTGTCGCCGAGTAGTGGCGCTAATTGACGAATTGGCAATATATGAGAATTGCATGACAATACAGTAATTCAAAGTGCGTTGTAAAGCTCTTACTGAATATTGGTCGGCAGAAGGCCAGGCGCACTAATACAGAATATAAGGAAGCGTACAAATATGTGAGATACCATTTACGTAATCACGTTTATGGAGGAGAGTTGCAAATCACTGTAAATTGATACATGAAGCTCTCAAAGAATGGTCACAAGCGCGCAGGAACAGTTCACCAAAAAAGATAACGCAGTAGCAAGTAAGTGCTAGAGAGGAAGAGAAAAGAAGATGGGATTGGTTGGAAGCTGAGTGAGAGGGAGCCGGTACGTGGGTAGAGCGCCTCGGGGGGGCGCATCTGGCCTGATATGTCCCCAGCTCCAGATATCAGAAGCGCCGAGATTACTATTATTCCCAAGTGATGAGGTGTCTATGGAGAGATCGACGCCGTGCGGCGTGGAGTGTGATTTAAGAAGAAATCTAGTTTTTATCGTGTAGTTGTGAAATCGCTTCTCGGAAAAAGAGCGCAACCCAGTCGATTACTAAATAAATCAATGAAACTCACTGAAGAACGCGTTTTTCGCCGAGGACGGGCGCATACTAAGTGAATTGCTAGTAGAGAGAAGTTGCGGGAATACAGTAATTCAAATTGTTTGAAGCTCTTGGGATTGTCTGGCATAAACTAAGCCAGATCAGAATAGGAGCGGACAGTGGATATCGCATCTGCTGAGCGACACTCTCCGCGGTAGAAAATATGTGATCTCCAGTATATATTCAAAGGGCGGGCAGTTCAAAATACGTAAAAAGGCCAAAAGAGCTGATTGGTTGAAGCGTGGCCGGGGGCTCGTTCCAGCTTAGCCAATTCAGAGCTGCGAAACTACTTTCTCATAGAGTTTATGAGGAAAAGAAATTCAGAGCGAAGCTCTGTGTATTGGCAAATGTTAAAAAGAGGTCGAGTTATTTGGACCAATGGGAGAGCCGCGGAGCGAACCGCGCCTATGGTTTTAGAAGTGCGATCATGAGAGATTAGAAATCTAAATAAAACTGTTACCATTGGACTCGAACATCTGAAATGTATTTTTAGATGTTTTCGTTGACACTCCAGTTCACGACTTCGATCCTCGTGAGCTAACGATAATAAAGAAATAACATGTTTTTAGATGGAGATTAATCTCTATAGTTTAGCATTCTTTTGCCTCGCCATATTTCACCCGCTATTCATCAGAGTATGCCTCCTATAGTTAACAGATCAGGGGAGCTAAGCCTTCCTGGACGTCACTTATCATTTGATATTTGGCCTATCGTAACCTGTGTGTCGTAATTTGCAGTCTTGCAGAGTAGAGTAAGAACCCACTTATAGGTACGCGTTATAGTCATGTCGGCGCTCTCGCCTATTATAGGCTCACCTTCAAATAACCGCGCCTCTGTTAAACTTAGGGATTCTATCAGTCGCTAAAGTATTCTTAGACGATCAGCTCCATAAACTACAATATGGAGATCAGACAGTGCAGGCTTCAGTCGGTCTGATTGGCAGAAGGATAGCCAAGCTCCCGCATAGCTCAAGCAGATCAGTCTCTTTTGTGTTGCAGATTTTTATCTGTATGAGTTTAGAAGAACGTCATACGCACTTTTGATTGGTCGAAAGAGTCATTGTAGTCCTTGTAGCAGACTTTGTTGAATATGGGTACTTTTGGCGCTGTCTCTAGTATCTGACGCGCGTAGGGATCATTTGAACGCTATTCCGGCTCACTCAGATAGGAGCTTGATAAACAATGATGATGAGTACATCTACTGTAGTTGTCCCGGTAAAAATAGTCTCACTATAGTTTGCAATTACCTTTAGATGTCTGAAAGACGTGAGCGGGCCGACTCGACGGTTGCTTGTCGGCGATTTAATTGATTTATGTCTTTCAGTATAGATGGTTTGAGCTTCTTTTTCCGAGAAGTTTTTACAACGAATTAAGAAAATCGATTGTATGTGTGTTTCTTGTGTCATATACTCATCCTCCTCAGGTATGAGGCCGCGCGTGCGTCTGAGGAGCCTGGTGTATTTTGCTTAGAGGCGCCGATAGATCGATAGATCCAATGACTACAATGGGAGACCGTAGCTCTCGCTCTGATTGGCTGCGGGTAGCCAAAGCCCCCAGCTAGCTGATACCATCCCGCCACAAGGTGGTTGCTGCAGCGTATGATTTAGTATAGGCTGATATTTTGAACCTGTCCCGTCTTTAGAATTTGTGATTGGTTCCAAACTTCTCCATAGGTATAATGGGTCCCTGTCGCTCCTTTTAGATTGGCCGAGATAGCAGCCTCCCCGCACCTGAGCTCAGGGCGCGCAGTATTAGCTACCTTTGCTGCGCGAGTTGTTCGTATTACCCTGTATTTTGAACCTGCTCACCCGCCTTTGATTCTGCTTGGTCAATAGTTCTCCTGTAGTTGTGGTAAGTTAAGTGTTGGCGATTGTGCGTTGGCTAGTCGAGATCGATGTCGGATAGTGCGGTGCATAGGATCTTCTCCTGGATCCGGCTATTTGCGATCTAAGAGGTTTTGTTTAGCCGATCGGAGAGCATCGATTATGCGCGATGACCATTAAAGTATGTGGAGAGAGCAACAAAAGCACCTCCTCTATCCATAGTAATCGACAATCGCGCTCATACCACATCAAGAGACCTCTCGTGAGAAGCTGAAATTCTACATCTCACACTCCCTCGTCATCACATGGACTTCGTGATAATTCTTTCGGCCTACACACCCTCTAGGCGCGTCTACTACAAGCTCACAGACATCTAAAGTCACTCCACTAGACAACTCTTTTCCCTTCCACTGCTCATCGGTACCTACACGCCATGACACCTCTCTACTAACCCCTGCACATCACCCACCTATCCAATAAATTAAAGAACGGGTCCGACAGAAGGCGGCGGATGTATGGCATTGTGGCATAACCATCATGTTTACTTGTGAAGATCTCGAGGATCTCTTGCGTACGAGTCCCTGTCCACGAGTGGAACGGGACAGCTGACAAAGTGGGCATCACCACGCTATATCTGCGGTCTCAAAAATAAAATGAAAGCCGACCCATACGCATATTCTAGTAATTAGTCAGTGTCGCCAGCGCACATACACAAGGACGCTCCTAACATTGTTAACATAGACGCACCGTGTTTAGTTTATCACTAGGGTACAGATAGTGATGTAAAGTCTATATCGCTGAGAAATCTGGACGTGGCTAGAGCGATTGTACTACCTGTAATCCAACTGTAGACAATTCAATGACTCCGCCCATCTCATCTCTTATGAATGAACCCCCCGTGCGTGACCTCAGGTCCCACAGTACTGTTGTTCATAACCTCACCGGCGACATGGATGTAGATGACTCTCTAGTATATATGTTGGCACATTGTTGCTACAATAATCTAACCTGTCCTTGGGCCCTTGACAGCGAAGAGCCCCAATCCTGCATGGAGAGTCCCTCCTACTTCTCATTGTTGTATGTAGAATATGTGTCCGGAAATCCGTCGACAGATGTGTGTCAACCACCTTCACTCATACTGATTAGCTATCTACTAACCTGTGTGACATCTGATATCTATTAGCCTAGTCCTGTGTTTGCGCACACAGCCAATACCGAAGACCTCCATCATATCACTCAGTGAACTCTTGTCCTCCCCACACACCGTTTAAAACTAGTGGCACCTCGCAGGATCATAACAATGGCGTTCCTCACTACCAATATAGAGTGAAGTTTTGACAGGCTCACAAGTGCAGACTGTAATAACCGTGTTTCGTTCGGTCCACCCTGTCTCTCTTGACTAGTATCACACCACGCTCAGCTCCAGCAATACGTACTCATCACAAAAGGTAACTGTGAATACTAGAGATAACTCTCAATCCACCCCCATACCCCTGTCCAGTGCGTCACACATATAGCCCGCCGTGACTCTTTTAGCTCACCCTCTCCATCACCTCTCAAAAGCATGTTTTTCTCCCAACTAATGGTGCGTTGCGGTGCACACTTATACCCATCTCTACCTCCCTCTGTTTCCTGGTGTACGTCTCGGATATCAGTACCATTATTTATCACTCCATCTAATTCAGCCCTCCACCAATGTCAGCACACTCTTCACAACCATTTAGAGATTCTCATCTGCTAATCTTGTCTCCCCGAGCTGAAACCATGAGATCCCCTCGTCCATCCCCTCATCTCACTCCATCTATAGTATGAACTCACCAATCACCTTACACTTGAGCTTCCCCACATGCCCTTGTCTCCTACAGTGTCTCACGCTACTCCCTCTCCCACGCTCCCATGTAAGTCTCTCTCACCTCAACTCAACGTTGTGCACCTACTTGTTCTTAATTCCCTCCTCATTATATCCACACCTATTGTAATGGCCCACACATATTACCTAATCCTGCTGTTTTTATACTCTGATCCCCCCTACTCTTCTCCAACTCTTGAGCTTTTGACTTCGCTCACATCACAGCCACATACCAATCTATCTAAATACTGTCACCCACAAAATTGTATCTCCGCGCCTGTTTGTCCCACCATTATGCTACCTTTAACTCATCAACTCACGCATCCCCGAATTGAAACCGAAAAGAGAGTCCCTGACTCTACAACTTTCATAGTCCGACAGCTGTTCAATGCCCTCCTTTACCGATGCACTGTCCGAAGCACTTCTCCACCTCAATCCACACATAGTCCCAGATCCTGTGTCCTTCACCTCCCAAACACCCACCATGATGTCTTTACTTCACATTCTCACTGACATAACCCTCCCGCAATAAATGAATAAAGAACCTAATATTTTGTCACTTCCCCAATACTAATAACCTATACTAAATCCAACTTATGTTGTTCACACCCCTCCCTTGTCTGTCACCCATACACCACTCAGTCTCTGTCCCGTCTCTGTACCTTCCCAGCGTTCCACAAATACCCTTCCGTGTGTATCCTTGTGTGTCACCACAACGCGTTGTGACTCACATTTGTCCCTAACACCCACTGCACCATGAATCACATTAGAAAACATACACCCAATTCACTGTATCTATACACAAGTGTTAACTTTGTATGTCCACTATTCCATATCCCCAGACACTGATTCCTAATTCCCACTCACCAAAACACAAATTGTGTGTGTTCCTCTACGTCTCTTGTGTCATTTATCTACACTGAACAACACTTCCCCACACATACCTAAATTACAGACAGTCTCGCTGTTTGTTCCCACACTCTCTTCTCTACTGAACCACTCGATACCATAGTCTTGCGCTCCGTCTGTACCTCTGTCTGTATGTCTCTCCACAGATCTCGTCATTGTCACTCGACTTACCCCCCACTGTCCTCTCCGCTCATGCCTTCCGTGTCCGCTCACTCACTGTAGCTCACATACACCCCCCAAAAAATAAAAGTGTCGCTACCAATGTACTAACATGTACATACGTCGTAGTCTCTCTCCACATCAATCTCCGCCTACCACAATCTCCCAGTCGGTCCCACCCATAAAGAACTACACCATTTCTACTTGCCTCTGTGCCGCCCTAGAGGTCTAACTATCGCGTGACCCCAAAAGAAACGAATACCCCATTCCAATCCACAACCAAGTTAAACTCTGTTTCCACCTCTCTTCTCAATCCCATTTCTTCTATACCCTATTTATCTTATCCTCAGCCTCCTCCCTGTTGTATTATGCTTGTGTGTCCTATCCAGTCATAATCTTACCCACTCCTTGTGTGCTATGTGTCACGATCGTCATGTGTCCGACTGTGTCCTGTGTGTGTCACCCATACGTTATAGATTGTCCGACATCCCTAGTGCTTTCATGTCGATTCTTATCATTATCTCCACCTCAACCATATTAGTGTCCCGTAAGCAACTCACCATTAGTATATACTCTCATTTTAACACGTCACAGTAAATTGCCTATCACCACTCGCAATATCCCACACGTCCTATGCATAAGTGCCTACACACATGTGTCCTCAATAATCTACACATGTGTTCATATACCTCGTAACATTATTATAGTATTACCCCCCCTTTTCCCACAAACTATTCCAATCAAAAAAGATAACTCCCAAAGTAACACAGACGGTGCTTCTAGTCCCCATTATGATATTACAAAAGACTACCGCAGAGGTCAAGACGAAGTTTGTTGCAGATCCACACCTCACAATACACATAGATGTGTCCCTCCACGACTCTTACCCCTTATCACCATAAAAATACACTCCTTCACCTAATGATTACACACAACCTCTTGCACATTGAAAAGTATCTCTTCCACCTCTCACAACATATACCTTCTGCCATAAAAAAATATAACAACAAGTATGTGTCAATTCTCCTTATACTAGCCATCATAGCAAAAACACACTACTTCATGTGTGTCACACCTCCCTCCCCACTCCCCAGTCTCAAAATATGACTCTACTACTTCTTCTCTCACAATACCAACCCAAGTGAGAAGTGCTAACACACCTACACCTCTAGTGTCATCTATTCACACTAAAGAACCGCGTCATACATAGACCCAACCCCCCATACCCCCACCGCGAGACAACACATGAAATGACATGTACTAACGCCACGCACCCGCACCACCACAACATCTCCCTCATACTAGATGTCCCCATTAGTCGCCCTATACACTAACTGTTCCCCACCTCAAGTGCCTATAAATAAAGAGAATCCAGACTCTCTCTCACATGCCCATCAGAGGATTGTCATCACCTCTGATATGTCCAGAAGTCCCACAAGTGTCATCCCTAGTTCAACCCACATCCCCACACCTCATGTCTGTACTATCATCTGAGTATCAAATCCCCCAGAGTTTGATCTCCGTATCAATTAGTGCCCTCCCCCCTACAAACATGATAAGTATAACGCCCCACCTACCTATACTCATAAACATACCAAATACGTTCACTCACTCATGTCCTCATGCTGATATGTCTGTACACACACTTACTGTCATCAGAGTGTCATCCCCTCTCAATGCTCCCCACTACACTAGATACATCCCAGTGACCTCATCTAGAGTAGTCTCCACTTAAGCCCTCCTAATTATGTATGTGTCTCTCTTCACGATCCCATACACCTCACCTACCCACAAATAAGATCCAGATAACCCAATGTCCCAATCAAAGTTACATCGCTGCACAGAACTCCCCCTGTCAACTACATCGCTCCCTGCACATCACACACCTATCAAGTCCTCCACATGTGCACCGAACACCTGAACTCTCCTGACAGTGTGAACACACTGCTCTCGCTGATAGTCCCCACATCTCATCAACATGTTCTCCTCAAGCCCAACAACACTCGTCTCACCGCATCCCCCCTCCTAAACAACATCAGGTAATAACAATACCTACCGTCGTACCTTCCCCCCCCCACGACCTCCTCCTACTCTCTCTCTCATCGCCCAACAACCGACTCCATAATCCACTCCCGTCACTAATCTATATGAGCTCTACGCCACCCACCATACCGCTTTCCTGTGTGTCCTATAGAACATTGAAACATAACCCCTTCCTCCACTCGCACTAAGTTGACAATCACTACAACCCATCATCCAGCCCCTCTAGAGTCCTAGACCACATAAAACCCCAGCATCCCTCACTCACTTCCCCCAACAACCTAACCTATCTACCTATTCCACCTTATAGAGGTAGACCAATGTCCCTCTCATGTACATGTGTGAAAGAAGACGTCTACTAACCACCCCTGCCGCCCGTCACCTGCCCCCTGTCACATATAGTGTTCCCACTGTCTACCTGGTTGCCTAATCACTACCTCCTCATCACCAAAAGTGATCCTTCAACCATGTCCCCCCCCCACACCCTAAACACCATCTTGTGTTTCCTGGCAATCACATATCAGATCCCGTGGTTCCATATCCTTACGTCCTCTGATTCTACCACTCACACTTGACTGTGTATATCTTCTCCCTCTATTTTTCTCCGCCCCGAGTGACATCCTGTGTGTCTCACCAAATTACATAAATATAAACGACATTCTGATCTAACCCTCACACACCTCACATCGTGTTGTCACATTATGTGTCCCTATTGTCCTTGCAGCATAATCTAACACATATCTGCTGCTCCAACCCTCACTCCATGTGTGTCGTCCTCTACCAATACTTCCTTACACTGATCACGCGTCTCATGCAGTCCCCAGTGTCATCTCAGTGTTCCGCCTCCCACTTGCACAGAATTGTCTGTGTGTCCTGTTCTCGCCCCGTCTCGTTGTAGACGAGTCACCCACTCCATGAATAAGTTATACTTTCTCTCTCTAATCATGCTCTATGTTGTACCTCACTCCAGTGTCTACCTCTAGTGTCCCACTTATTATCTCCTCCTGGCACTACGCTTCCCACTTCCCATTCACAGACTGCTATCATAATAACATGTTTATTAAGATTCAAGTAGATATCCCCATCCAATCCATTTGCTCCACTCACGCGGTTTCTTTTTATTCTCCAATCTTGACCATCTCTATAAGCAATCATCTACGTTGTAGTCTCGTCACCCCAACTTCGCAACAGTTGTCCCCGCCTAGACGTTCCATGTCATGTCTCATCTCCTCTACCCTTCACAATTACACATCATCATACCTAACTTGTTGCATAAGAACCCACCACTCTCCGTCCAGTATTTTGTGTATCTCACATTATCTCTGTTCCTCCTTCCCCATCCTCCGATCACCCTATCAACCCCAGACAATGAACCCTGTTAGAAGTAACCCAAAATAGAAATACACCACCTCATAGTAACACAATTGACTACTCTCATTAGAAAAACTCCATACACAGTGAAATGATTGCTTTGATGTTCCTAGTGTCATCCACTGTTTGTTCTCAAGCAAAAATGCAAATAATGTGTGTCTGTGTTCACACTTTTAGATGTACCTCGCCTGCGTTCGTTACCTTAAGAACCAAAATCATTTGTACGGCCAAACACACTTCTTAACCATATGAGTTCTTACCTGATGATGCGTCCATCGCCACACTCCCAACCATCATGTCCTTCTCATGTATAGTCCTCTATCATCAAATACCTGTCCATCATTACTCGCTTGCGTCCCACGCGCCACTCGCCCTCCGATCCTATACAACTATTAAATACTGCGCACTCATCCGCCCCTGACGTGCCCAACTGATCTCACCCCCTAACATAGACGTGATTTGCCGTTTCACATTCTCCTAACGCGACCTGTGTGTCGTCCACACGCTATGACATGTTTCGTCATTACCCAACCCTACCACATTGCCATGATCACCACCCTGAATGTAGACCACTGTCGCCTTAACCCCCCCATCCCATCCTCATCCACTCTTGTATGTATCCCCCTCATCTGTCTGTGTTACATATCACTCATTTCTGATCCTATGTCACCCATCTGTTGTCTTATGATTGTACCCATGTTTCCCTACCTATGCCCACCCCCCCCCCAGTTGTTCCCCATCTGCATGTGCATGTCCCCTGCTGCGCGTGTCGCTGTGTTGTTCCCCTTAGAGTCAGCTTATGATTTGCACTAAATGTCTGTTGTGTATGTGCTGTGTCGTCCCTTCACCTCTACCTCCACATATACACTGCTAACCGTGCGCCACCTTACGTAGTCCATTCGCTGATCTCCATGTATAGAAACCTATGTTTATCCCGCCCCTCTGACTAACGTCCTCCCACCTGATCCCCCCCCCCATCACGCAGCATGTATATCACCTCTCTTTTACCAAATACACACCTCCCACGTCCCCTCTAACACTCTTATTCAACAAACCCCCTGATAGCCCCGTTAATTGTCATCCCAATCTACTCATCACCCCTCACTCCACCACTACACATCGTATTCAAACCCCCCCCATCTTTTGTTTACCTACCATTATGCAATACTCTGCCTGCACGTAACTACCCTCAGTCTCCATCCGAACAATCTGTGATTAGCATACTTCCAATCTCAGTTCTAAGTCCCCATCACTCCATTCTCTGATGTTGTCCTTTGTTACACTCAACTCCTCTATAATCTCCTTTTACCTGCACCCACTTATACTTAAGCCCTTTTCGCGCTAGTTCTCATGCCTTCTTCCCCCTGCACTCCCATCTTGTCTCTTCTGCCTACATCCTTTAATATTCTGTACCCGCACTGTGGCACCCTCTTGTGTGTCCTCTCCACGCCACTGTGCCAACTGTTACCTAAGATCACAAGCCTGCACTTCCTACACACACTGACCTCCTCTTTATCACAGAGTGCTCCACACTTACATTACTCTACCGTGTTCTGTGACATGCTACCATATTAGCCTCTGTCCCTTTCTCTATGTTTGTTACCACCACATGTCTTCATATGTCTCCCTTATGTCACACCCAGCTGTTCTGCCCTATCCACTGACTCTCTCTACTCTCGTAGCAACTTGTCAACCACCCACTGATCATTTCCTTTCCCCTTTACCCTTCTAAGTCCACCCTCCTCACACGCTTCAAGTCTGTCTGTGCCTAATGTCAGTCTCTTCTCTTCATCCCACTATCATCCAGATGTACCTTTGCTTATATTCAACTCTACACGTGCCACATGTTCACATGTATACCTACATAAACCTCCATCCCTGTAGTATTCAATTGTTACACCCATACGTTGCCATGTGACGCTCTATCCCACCCTCTGTGTGTTCCCCTATGGTCGCTTGATCACCATTGTTGCCCTCCCCGATATCTCCTGTACATGCCCCTCTCCCATGTCTTTACAGTAATCCCCTGATGTTCTAGTTTAAGACTCCGACTCTCAGTTCTCTGCATTTCTTCTCCCTATCAATATCTATATATACATCGCGTAGTTCGTTGACACCCCCCACTACGTACACCACACACATGTCTTAAGCCTCTACACATCTTCTCACAACTCTCATGACGCCTGAATTGTCCTGTCTACGTACAAAGTGTCAGTGTTGATACCCCCATCAGATTCTTAATTTAATCTATGTCATTTGTCCAAATGCTCTTCCCTGACGTCCACAATTCACTAGTTCACATTCCCCCCTCGTACGAATGTCTTCTCTGTCATACACCCTCATTGTCATCCTTTTCATGACGTCCCATAGACGTTGTGTGCTCTCACGGCGCACACACGTTGCTGTAACCAATGTGTCCCGCCTGAGTCCACCAATAGTACTGCTCTCTCAGATCTCTCGGACACTGCGCTCACACTTTCTGTATAGTGTACCATTCCACGTCTGATTCATCGACCGTCCTGTCTTGTATCAGCGCCCCACATACATTACTACCCATCCACTCAGTCTCGTGATGTCCCTCATACCCACATACATTCCAATGTGTCGCTATCATCCTATGATCCATGCTCAGTACAGTGTCACCCACGCTCCTGTGATTCATGTGTATGTTGTGATACTCGCAATAAATCTGTGATGTCTGTTGCCATATGATAACAATGTTCCATGACTCCAACGTTCTAGAACCATTGTCCTAGTATCAGTGATAGAGATTTATCTTTCCCTCATGCAGACTTGCTCGCTGTTCTACGGCTGTTCGCACTGCTTGCACATCTATACTGTCTAGTGCCGTAGTCAAGCGCAGAAGCGACCCTTTATTAATGACTATCTTGAGGTCTCTTGTGTTGTTGCTGGATGGGTATACTCGGGCCGACACGCGTGGGAGTAGGCTGAACGACTGAGTGACAGAGGCTGAGATGAGCTGATCTATGATCGAGCGTAAAGAAGACACTGAGCGCAGCTGTGTGGGACGCTTTTGTGTTGGTAGGGGCGAGGAGGGAGGATGGCGCCGAGACGAGGGTCGTTGAACAAGAGTGTGTGGAGGACTGTGTGAGCGAGGATTCTAGAGTTCGGTGCCCTTGTGTGTTGCGTTATACGCAACCTGAGGAGCTAGAGGCTCAGTGAGTGTTCCTCGTCCCATCTCTGTTGTCTCACTACTGATCATAGCGCATAGATGGCTGGATGGTGTGTAGATTAGTGTGACCAGTGGTGAGGTGCATGGAGTATAGATGCTCGGCGCTATCGACTGAGGGTTTAGTATGGGGTCTTTCAAACTTATGAGTGCGAGTCTGGCGAAAGGCGAGCTTGATAGTGTGTGTTTGCTACATTAGCTGGATACTATCGCATGTCGGCATCTTGCCGTGATCTCTAGAAAGAGAGGCCCCAGGGCCCTGAGGAGGTCCTGGACTCTTTTTGAATAGACGATAAGTGCGGAGCAGGGGTTGTGTGCGATAAGTGATCCTAGAGGGAGGAAAGAAGAGAGGAAGAGACGAGGCGGACCTTGGAGGAAGTTATGATATCAGGTAGGAGAGATTCGCAGACCCGACCCGTCCCTCTCCCTTTTTGTGTGGCTGGAGTACCTGGTACTTTTGACAGACTACACCAGTATGATCTCTTGTCATCCAGCGTGTCCGGTGTGAAGCTCAGGCAAGCAAGTGTCGTGGACCGGGAGAAAGAGGGAGCTAAGGGAATGGGACGCCGCGCGCGCGCGAATGTTCGTCTTGTCCTCGTGAATTACTAAATGTGCATAGTCGTGAACCATACAGTGAGTGTTGGCGTGTCTGTGTATACTTTAGTCCTGCATCCCAGTACCGGCGAGCGGGGTATAGATAGCAGAAGCGGTGTGCAGTTGAGCGAATGCGCCTTGTGTGGCGCGACTTAACTACCCACGCGACCGGTGTTATGTTAGTGTGCCGAGATCTGAGAGCAGAAGATTTCTCTGTCACACTCTCTGTGTGTGTGCGCAAGAATCTCACAGTTTGCAAACGGGCGTGTCAGAGGCAGTAACGTAGTGATCTATGCTCTTGATGTGTCGTGTTGCTGGAGCAGTGCCGTTCTGATAGAGCGCCTCAATCCGCAGGTTGTAGTCATATCGTAGAAGAGTGACTTCAGTGTCTGCTGGGGAATGAATGCGCACAAGAGTGTGTGTGGAGTCCGACCACGATGTTTGGACCTGAGTGTTTTGTGTGCCTGGTGTTCCGCATGAGTGTGCTTGGAGTGTCTGTGCGATCCGTTGATGCTTGAGAGGACCGCTAGAGACATTTGAGCGCAGGTGAGTTGCAGAGGACGAGGCGGTAAGGACTGCACTGGGGATGCAAGCGTTTGTGCGCCGTACGGGTAACCTCACTGAGAGGTAGTGTTGGCGTGCGCGACCGACGCGTTCGCACGCTTAGCGCGCACTGTAGATTCGCGAGACAGGGTGCATCCGGAAGCACCTGAGCGATGACGAGGGCGGACTCGCGGGTCTCTGCCTAGAATGGGACGGTCACGCCTTGGGTGCTGTTGGGTGGCGCACTATGGAAGGAGCACGGGTTCTCTCGTACGTCTAGCTCCATGTGCTACCCGCCCGTCTTTGCTCGCTTACCACCTGCGATGTTCGCTCCATGTTCAGAAAATATAAAAATTTGAGAAGGTATGGATAGTTTTGGGAAAAGTCTCTCAGTCATTAAAAGACGGCAAATGACAAGCTATTCTCAAATTCCCTCCTACTGCATACAAAATTGCTGGATTCTTTTTAACTGCAGTGTCTATCAAACAATTGGATGGGCCAAAGTCCCAAAAATACACGTCTTTTGTTATCTTTTGAGGTATAATAAACTGTATTTTTTTGCACCTTTCATATTCACTCTGTGGGTGAAGTATAGAATTGCTGTTTAAGATTTACGTAGATGCTGCGTCCAAAATGACAGTGCTGGGTGCGCAAAAGTCAAAAAACACGTGAAATGTTATGTTTTGATATATAAACGTATTTTTTGCACCTTTCAAATTCACCGTGTGGTGAATATAGAATTTGCTGTTTTAAGATTACGTAAGATGCTGCGTAATGAACAGTGTGGAGTGCGCAAAAGTCAAAAAACACGAAGACGTATGTATTTTGATATAAAAACGGTATTTTTTTGCACCTTTTCAATTCACCTGTGGTGTATGATAGAATTGCTGTTTTATAGATTTAACGTAGATGCTGCGTCAATGACAGTGCGTGGTGCGCAAAAGTTCAGAAAAAACATGTAACTTGTTATGTTTTCGATATAATAAACTGTATTTTTTTGCACTTTCAATTCACATGTGGTTGTGAATTTAGAATTGCTGTTTTAAGAATTTACGTAGGATGCGTGCGTCAAGGGAACAGTGCTGGGTGCGCAAAGTCATAAAAAACACTTAAGCGTTATGTTTTGATATGGATAAACGGTATTTGTTTGCAACCTTTCAATTCACTTGTGGTGAATAGTAGATTGCTGTTTGGTTTAAGTAGGTTGCTGCGTCAGATTGAACAGTGCTGGGTGCGCAAAAGTCAAAAAAACACGTAAAACTGTTATGTTTTGATATAATAAACTGTATTTTTGGCCACCTTTCAATCACTGTGGTGAATTATAGGAATTGCTGTTTTAAGATTTCACGTAGATGCTGCGTCCAGATGGAACAGTGATGGTGTGCGCAAAAGTCAAATAAAACAAGTATCTGTTATGTTTTTGATATAATTAAACACGGTATTTTTTGCACCCTTTCAATTCACCTGTGGTGAATATATAGAAATTGATGTTTAAGATTTACGTAGTGCTGCGTCAATGAACATTGCTGGGTGAGCCAAAGTCAAAAAAACACGTAACTGTTATGTTTTGTTATAATAAACTATTTTTTCTGCACCTTTCAATTCACCTGTGGTGAACTATTGAATTGCTGTTTGAAGATTTACGCAGATGCTGCGTCAATGAACAGTGTGGGTGCGCAGAAAAAAGTCAAAAAAACTAACTGTTATTGTTTGATCTATAATATCACGGTACGTTTTTTGCACCTTTCAATTCACCTGATGGTGAATATAGAATTGCTGTGTAAGATTTACGGTAGCTGCTTACGGTCAATGAACAGTTGCTGGGTGCGCAAAAGTCAAAAAACACGTACTACTGTTATGTTTTGATATAATAAAAACTGTTCTTTTTTGCACCTTTCAATTCACCTGTGGTGAATACTAGAGAATTGCTGTTTTAAGATTTACGTAGATGCTGAGTCAGATGAACCAGTGCTGGGTGCGCAAGAAAGTCAAGAAAATACACGTTAAACTGTTATGTTTTGATATAATATAAACTGTATTTTTTCCACCTTCAATTCACCTGTGGTGAATATAGAATGATGTTTAAGATTTACAGTAGATGCTGCGTCAGATGAACAGTGCATGGGTGCGCAAAGTCAAAAGAACACGTACAACTGTTTGGTTTTTTGAATAATCAACTTAATTTTTTCCACCTTTCAATTCACTGTGTGTGAATTTAGACATTGCTGTTTTAAGATTTAGTGATGTTGCGTCAATGAACGTGGCTGGGTGCGCAAAAGTTCAAAAAAAACACGTAAACTGTTATGTTTGTGATTTAATAAACTGTCTTTGTTTTGCACCTTTCAATTTACCTGTGGGTGAATATAGAATTGCTGTTTTAAGATATATGTAGATGCTGCAGTCAATGGAACAGTGGCTGGGGTGCGCAAAAGTCAAAAAAACACGTAACTGTTATGTTTTGCATATAAAAAACTGTATTTGTTTGCACGTTTCAATTACCTGTGGTGAATATAGAATTGATGTTTAGATTTACGTAGATGCTGGGTTCAATGAAACGGCGCTGGTCGCAATAAAGTCAAAAAAACCGTAACTGTTATGTTTTGATTTAATAAACGGTATTGTTTTTGCACCTTTCCAATCTCACTGTGGTGATATAGATTGCTGTTTTAAGATTTAGACGTAGATGCTGCGTCAATGAACAGTTGCTGGGTGGCAAAGTAAAAAATAAACGTAAACTGTGATGTTTTCGTACGATACATGGTATTTTTTTGGCAATACAAACAACCTGTGCGGCTACAGATTGCTGTTTTGTAATTTAAGTTGCACAGAAGGTTGATATATCAATCAGTTCCAGGTGTAGTGGATAAAATTGAACACCTATCTGAAAATGTATACTGATAATAAACGTGGAGTTGAGCAGCTAAACAAAGAGACCTGCAGTTACTACGAAATGATTGTTTATCCAATATAAGTTCGGCTGCCCAATATCAGGATTTTACAGTGGTAGATTTCGCTTTAAAATTCTTAGCTAACTACATAAAATGTTCAAATCCCTACTCGTCTAACTAGTGTATGTAAGGATCACAAAGGGGGGGCCCCTAATCGTAGAGCTTGTCTCTGTGCAGAAATAGAATAATTTCGCTGAGCTGTTTGGCCACAGGCAGAGCGCACGTCCTACTCCTTTGAGACGCTGAGAGACACTGAGGCTGAACAGGAAACGCTGTTCTATGTAAAACGAGGTCATGTGATTTTTCCAGCCAATCGCATTCATACACATCCCAGTCATGACGTCGCACACACATCTCACCCTGCTCTATTCTGTAATCTGATTTGCTGGCCGCCCAAAATTACAGGAAGCCCCGAAAAAGGCGCGATCTTAATAGATGATGCACAGATTTTAACCTTAATTATCGCATGATCTGGAAATTTCGATCACCATAGAAACCTTGCCGATTTCAACTTTGTCGATAAAAATCGCTCAACACTAGTTATAATGGTTCACTGTCGCTCCTATTCTGATTAGCCGGTTTCTGCCGACCAATGAGAATAGCTTTCAGAATTTGAATTACTGTATTTCCCGGCAATTTCCAATATCCGAATTCTTGATATTGCACCCTTCTAGATTTTTGGAAAGTGATTTCTTTTTTTATTATTTTTTATTTTTAAGGTTTGAGCTCTTTTCTGATAATGTTTTCCGCCTTTATAAAGGCGATTTTTTTTTCATACTCCGCTCGGACATCTTTAATGATTTCTCTCTGCTTTCCAGCCTGTCTCAAATCAGAACACAACTTCGGCGCAGTCCCTTCTGCGCCTAAGTCCCGCACTGCGCCCCATACACTGGCGAGACGCGGGGACTTTTCCCCGCATGTATGAGCGCACCTCCTCGGGCGGCGAATCATAGGCGCAGCGCCGCACTGCGCCTAAGTCCCGCACTGCGCCCCAAACACTGGCGAGGCACGGAGGACTTTACATAGTATGTATAAGCGCGCCCCAGTGCCGACATAAATCAGGCGCAAATTTCATCGGAAATCCGGCGGAAAGGTGAGCCCCGACGTGGCAGGATTCATACATGTCGCCCAAACTGTGAACTGTATATAAATATGTATATATGCAAGAGCCCTTTTCTACTCCAGAACGATGTGTCTCTCACACATCATGTTCTCCAGCAGCCAGTGCTTAGATCCGGTATCCATGGATCTCCTGCGGTTAATTCCCTGATGAACCCTGTTGAATTTTGGAGGGGGAAACGCGTCGGGTAGCGGATGTATCAGCCTTAGGCCCTGTTCACACGACGGATTTGGCCGCGGTTATGGCCGCGGGTTCTGACGCGGTTTCCATGGCCAAAACCGCCGCCAAATCGCGCTTAGTGTATTAATATGGTTTCCTATGGGAAACCG
This sequence comes from Phyllomedusa bahiana, assembly GCA_025379985.1. Taxonomy (NCBI): domain Eukaryota; kingdom Metazoa; phylum Chordata; class Amphibia; order Anura; family Hylidae; genus Phyllomedusa; species Phyllomedusa bahiana. The sequence goes on from JAODAL010004607.1 coordinate 151,906, forward strand.
CGTTAATATTCACACACCGCGGATTTGCCTTGCCGCTCATTTGAGAACTCTCCTTTCAATTCTTGACAGGGAGTCCTCAGCGCAGCGGCCGGGCGGTGTTGCCGCGCGTGTCGCCGCGACTGGTGCGCCTCTGGGCCACAGCTGTCGGCGCGGTTTTCCCCCTGCCTACTAATTTGCAAGGGGCAAACCCTCGCCACAAGCCGCGGCCCAATTGCGCCACGTCCACGCCCAGCGCCCGTGACGCAAACCCGCGTCGGGAGACGCAAGTTTACAGCGAGGTTAGGACGAGAATTGGCCGCAGGAACTGCGGCGGAAGCCGTGGCCGACCCCGCAGCCAAATCCGTCGTGTGCACATGCCCTTAAGGACAGTAAGATCAGCATGATATGACTTATAGATTATTGTTGTCTGTTTTTGTAAAATAGGGGTATTGTATATGTATCATTTTGTACTTTTCTGTTTTGGAATATTGAAGAGAGCGTTTTCGCAGTTCATTAGAGTAGCAACGTAATAGGGTGAGCTCTTTTTATGGCGTATACTGCACCTGTTGTTAGGATTTTATAGTGGAAAGTGTAGGGATATCTGTTCTAAGCCTGTGGTCCATTCCTCTCCAGCAGTGTGTAGGCAAGTATTGTTGAGGTTTTTGGCTAATGAATAGATTTGGACTGATGAGCGCCTGGGCATAGTAGGATTCTTGGCATGGCAGGTCTGGTGCTGCTTTTCAGGGAGTGAGGTAGAGAGCAAGAGGCATGTGCTCTAACTGTAGGATAGGCACCTAGATTCAACTCCATTGGTAGGCCCCAGACATACCAATCCAACGCTACTGATGAACATGTGGTTTATTTTCTCAGACATCTCTAAATGACTTGCAACAATTATACACTCTAGACTGAAAAGGACATTCATCTGTAAACTTATTTTTAAGTCTCAAATACATTCGAGATGGAATGACACTGTCAATTGTAAAAAATATAAGAATAATTCACTGCCCACAAAACTTTGTGTGCTCCAATGTGTTGATTGCAGCTGATATAAAGAGCAGCAAGCACTTCCAACAACAAGCTGAAGGAAACATTTGTTTGTAAAGTGAGTCATGTTTACCCTGTTCTCTACTTATCAAAAGAGCAAAATAAAAAATCCTGTCTTCAAGTGAATACCAATCATGTTTATTAAAAAGAAAAAAGGCTGATAAAAACATTTAGGGCAACATTCATGAATCCTGGCACTGACAAGCATAGTTCTAAGTAGCTTTAAGGTAGTGTGGAATGTGCCAGAATGTATGAACTTCTGCAGTTCATACATACAGGTGCAGTCTAGTGTCAATATGACAAGTCTGGCTCAGGCAACACCTTTAACCTGGTCTGGCTGTTCTAACTGTTACACACCTAGATTTGGCGTCAAAGAATCATAAATGTGTCTACTTCTACGAATGTGGTGCGACACACCTCCAGAACGCTCCAAATCTTTGGCGCCTTAAAATGTGTCTTTGGCGCATTACAAAGTTTGAAGTACGCCTGTTCATACATTCTTTTTGGCTCAAAGTACACCAGAAAACTGGTGCAGCCCCATTCATACATGTCACCCATAATATCTTTTTGGTAGAAACTGGCTAGCAATATGTACAGATAACCTAAAACTTTAAGTAAAAAAGGCCACAAACATGTCTAAGCAACCATGGAATAGCTAAAAAAGTAATAAAGGATTAGAAAAGTATGCTCTACTGTTTTGTGACACTTTTCTCTATAGAGATCTGAATAAGACTTCAAAATTAGTTGCAAAATGCTTGTACAAAAAAAGTTAAAAAAAATCCAATAAGTGCGACATATATGAAACTTGCCGCCAGTCACACCAGTTCCAAATCGATATAGATGAGTGTAGAATACGGCTGTATGAATGAAAGAGAGTTATGCGCCAAACTTTGTATCAGCCATGGTATGGAATTGTATGGCTTTTTTTGCGCCAAATATTGGCGCATTCTTGTTGCATTTTTGCCACATTTCAATTGTCATGTTTAGTGCAGATTGAGGCAAGTTTTGGAATATGACTATTCATACATCTATAGAACAGGGCTACAACAGTTTTTTGGCTCAAAGAATACCAGAAAACTGATGCAGCCCAGTTAATACATGTCGCCTAGGAGTGCTTCTACAAATGCAATAAACTGTAGGCTTTTTTTGTCATCCAATTAAAAACATTACAGGAAAGGAAAGATAG